>JAYJLV010103525.1:0-11849 GCA_036873485.1 Torymus texanus | reverse complement strand
ATGTATTCTCTTGTACCAAAAATTGACTCTGTATTTATTGTATTCTGAAAACTGTAAATTGTATATTCGCACTTTTTACCGAATAGGCAAATAAATACTATATCTATCTATCTATCTATCTATCTATCTATCTATCTATCTATCTATTTCTCTCTATCTATCTCACCCTCGTCACCGACGCACACTTTCACTGCCCCATGCTTTATTCACCGCGCAGTGGCTCGCAGAACGGGGTTTGGTCGGTCTCGCCGGAGTTCACCTTACTTCCTCTCGTTCTCTCTCCCTCTCTCTCTCTATGTGTAGCTGGAGCTGGTGGACGTTTGTCGTCCCTGCGGAGATCGCCGGTCATACTTCCTCGCACTCCCGTTCGTCTCTCCTAAAGTTCACCTCAGCACACATACCGCTTGCGGTTCTCGCGAAAACAACACGTGGACACGACTCGCGCAGTCACACACAACACACGTTATATTCGCTCGACTTCTCTCTTCCTCTCCTCACTCCGTGCACCCGCCGGCACATGCCCCTAAAATCGTATTACAATCCTCTCACACACGAACCTAACGAAAAAGAAAACTAGAAAACTGTCGCGCACGTGGTTGTCGACTCGGCAGTTAAACGAAGAATGGCGCGCTCCCTCTCGCTCTCTTGCGCGGTGCTGCTCTTCGAGCGCCTAAGTCCAGGCATGCACTGTGCGCTCGACAATTCTCCCACCTCGCTCGGCTAGTGGCGCCGCTCGGCTGTGCTTTCACGAAACCTGCCGCCGCTGTGTATGCTCGCTGGCTGCTATCGGGCCCGCTACTATCTCACTCTCTCTCTCTATCAAACTCTCTCTCTATCATACTCACTCTCTCTCTCTCTGTATGGTGCGCAAATACCTCTGGCACTCCTGCATACCGACGTACCTTTCCCTCCGTACTCTCCTTGACTCTCGTGCATGTAACACAAGCAGATACCGATTACTTAGTATCTGGTATATGTACTTACTCGGTGGTGATCTCGGCGGCTTCTTTCTCTCTCTCTCTCTCTCTCTCTCACTCTCTTTAGCTCTCACTCTCTTATTATACAGAGAAATGTACAACATGACAATTTCCCTCCCCTAAAACGGACTACTTCCCCGAAGTATCCGCTCTTAACTAACAACTACTGACACGCTACCATTCCGCCACCCGAGAGTCGCCACTCTCTTTCTCTCTGTACTCCTCATACTTACCGCCTTCTTCTCCTGGTCCCTCTTGCTCTCTCTTCACCTTTGGGCTTCCCCCTCGCTCTGATTCCATTCACCTTCGGCCATGCATCGCCGAATTTTTCGTGGTGGACTCGAAAAGCCTTCACCTTCCGAGTCCTCATCCTCTTCGCTGTCTTCGAAAGACGCGTCACCCGAATCGCCGGGATCGTACCATCCCACCACATCTTCTCTCATCCTCTCGTTTTGCTCGCCCTCTTCTATCTCTCTCTTCAGTCTGCGCGATTCTTGCTCTCTCTCTCTCTCGATATCTCTTCACTCTCTATTAGCTCGAGGGGTAAAGCTGCTCTATTACTCGGCTCGGCCCCTCGTAGTTCGGATATTGGGGGAGCAGACGGACTTATTGCCTCCGTCCTCCGACCTGCCCGTTTTTTAAAGCCTCGCGAAGGTGAGCACAATTGTTGCAAGTGTTAAACACAACACCCGGTGTGCTACATACTTGACGGGAGGTCATCGGACCTGGAGTTACAGGGGGGCGATCAGGGCAATTCCTGAGCGTGTGGCCCTTCTTGTTGCAACCGTAGCACACCACTTCTGGGCACACTGATGCCCTGTGCCCAACGGCCTGGCACAAGTTGCAGGTCCCTAAAAATCCTCTCGGTGGGTACGCCGCCGGTGGGGCGTAAGCATTCGATCGGTTTGGGGTAGTAGGTGGTTGACCTCCTACTTGTCCCGGCCCTTGCCCTTGTCCTGCGCTTGGATTTCTCCAATTACCCGCTCTATTCTCTCTATACGCTGTATTTTATGGGAATCCGTTTTTCGGTCCACCGTTGGGGAAAGCGGGCTGTTGCGCGGTCGCTAACGCCGCTTCTGTCTCCTCCCGCGTCACTCTCGCCGCCACCTTCATCTTGCCTCCCGTCTCTATATAAGGTGCCGCATCTGACACTGTCATTTTATCGGCCGTAGGAGGTGGAACATACCTCGAATTCATCTCCTTTTGTCTCTCCCAATACTTTCCATACTTCTCTATATCGTCCATTGTCTCTATTATCTTGTCCGCCATCGCTCAGCGTTACTCGGGCAAGAGGTTTCGGTAGGCGGTCTCCATCAGTTCTCGTTCAGATGGGGGCACTTCGAAGTGCGTGACTATATACCTCAGACTGTTAATGTAAGGAGCTATTCTTTCTCCCTTCGCTTGCGTTCGCTTGTGCAAGTCGTCCAGCAAGTCGGCTCGGTCGTATTCCGTCACTACTGCTCTCGGAACCTATTCTTAAAATCTCTCCACGTCTTTATGTGCGGCTTTACTGTCTTGAACCAAATAAAGGCTCGATCGTCCAGCACATATGGCATCGAACTCAGAAGGTTCTCTAGCGGTTCTCCTGCATCGTCTATGCAAGCCTCCAACCGATCCAAAAACACTTCAGGGTCCTCTTTAGCGGATCCCTTAAAGCGTATTCCTCATCCCTTTAACAACTTCACGGCTTGCGACTTTTCGCTTGGACGCGTGGTTGACGGCGTTCGCAGCTTGTTAGATTGCGAGCCGCCGCGTTCCATCGGGAATTTAGTCGCCAGGTTCGGAAACCAGTCATCCTCGGTCTCTGGTTCAATACTAACAGGTGTCGGTGTTTGCGGTATTCTCTCTCTCTCTCTCTCTTATTAATCACCCTTTTCTCACGACTCTCTCTATTCTCTCTATCTCTCTTCACGTGTCTCTCCGGCGCTATACGCTTCTGCTGAGGAACTTCGGGTACTCGTTTCTCCGTGGGTTCCTTGGCTCGCGAAATCGAACGGAAACCTCCGCTGCCTATCCAAACGGACTCTCGTCGCTTCTCAGGGCGTATCGACACCGTTTCATCCACCTTTATATATGAGGTCTGGTCATCACTACAATTACTGTCGATCGTGTCGGTATCCACCCACTTCGCTCGCTCGTAATCCCTCTCTCTCTATTCTCTCCCATTCTTCCCTGTTTTGAGCCGGCGTATACCACTATTTTGGTCTGCGAGTGATGGTAGGTTGAGGTAGGCCTCCACATCTCCTCGACCTTTGCTGCGACTCTGGCACATGGTTAGCTGGCAACCCCTTCTCTCTCTCCGTCATCTCGGGCCATCCGTGATGCAAATTGACATCAGCGGGGGTACGAACCTGCTGGTGAATAGCCGGGGAGTCATGCGCGGAGCTAGTTGTGATGCCGTTGTGACCGTCAGCGTTGGTACGCTCCCACGCACTTCCACCACTGTCGCTGGTGTGCAGGCAGATACCGTGTTGGTGGGCGGCGTAGTGACAGGTGTTGTGATCGAGGTGTTTTCCTGATGCACGTCCGCGTTAACGATTATCCGTTCCCGATGGTCCTCTCCTCCCCACGCGGCCGCCTCGCCGTCCTCACCTGACGATATCAGTGTTCGCCCTCCCCCACGTGCTGGACTTTCTCCGTCACCGTGGTACAATTCCCTCCACTCATCCTCTCCATGTTTTAACTCGTTTCTCTGGTTACTCTGCTACCTATTTCGCGCGCTCCTCTCTCTCTCTCCTGATTACTCTGCTCTCTCTGCTGTATACTCCTCTCTCTCTATTATTTTGTTCATCTAACTCCCTTATTCGCGCCGCCGTTCCACTATTGATTATTGTACACTGTCTTATGCGCTTTTATTAATTTTACTTTGATGAATATTTCGGGACGCACGCGTATTGCGGCACATCGTCGGGAAAGATACTCGTACGAAAACAATATTCGTCCAACGTATCTTGTTTCATATCCAGCAGCAAGGAACTGTACGTTGGTGTGCACGCATCGATGTAAGTCTCTTTCGAGAATTTAGGGTCTTCAGGGTAAACTTGTCGTGCCAGGTACTGTATGTGTGCGCGATCTCGCGGGTTTTTGAAAACTACAATGTAATTGGAGTTGAGCGACAAATCGCGCTGATTCTGGCCTTTGTGTAATATATTTTGCGTTATAATGCCCGTAAATTCGCGATTGGAAATTTCTTCATGATTACAATCGTTTTCACGTGCTTCCTCGCAGCAAGATCGACAAAGCGCCAACAAAAGTCGACCATGCATTTTCACAGGTAGTAAAGGTAGATACAAGTCACGTGGTGGTAATACTTTACACTTCATCAACCCTTCCACTTGACTTAGTGTTGGTTAATTCAGGATGAAATGAATGAAAATGTAATTCAAGATAAAATAATTATACTTTATTAAAATACATTTTGTGAAAGTTCCGTATTTGGATACAAAATAAGTTTTAAGGGACGTGTGTACTGTATCGCTGCTTCTCTTGGAGTGACGCTTCTGAGTCTCTTCGAGGCGTCGGTTTCTTCTGTTTTAGGGCAATAAAATACCCACTGGAAATAGGAATTTTCCCGCTTAATTGCTTACTGTGCCCTTGATACCTTAGTGGACGTTTGTATGTTATTGGTGAAAATCCAACACTTAGATTATTGTCATTTCCGCGCGTAAGCTCGTTATATTCACTTCCCACGTATATACGCCGGTGACTGATCGGAAATTTACCGCGCTTACACACGTACAGATGGAGAGAACAAATATCTGTATATTCTAACTTTCCAACGTTTTTACTTTATAAAATGGTATTATATTCTCGGTGCGTCCACCAAAAAAGCATCGCGCGGGTTTAGTGTTATGCGATTCATTATTGGGTGGTTTTTCACGTATCGTGCAATTTCTTGCGATTTTTAAAAATTTTTTCTATAAACTAATGAGCATGCACTTGCTATGGTCGTCGCCTTGGTAAATGGACAAACTTTACCTACGTTTAAAAATATTTCCCTAAAGGCTATGCAAACACGCCACAAAATCTTGAATCTCTTTCTGAAAATCAAATAGATAATCGCGTGTCGTTTTATCGTACCACTTGTAAAAAGTGTGTCTCTCCGAGTCAGACATAGAATCCGGTGCATAGTAGCGAGCTTCCGGCAGAGCTCCAATTTAATCATTATGGTCTACCGTATTAAATAGGTGAGAAAAATACCCTTTTTTTGCACTCGGTGGAAGTCCAAAGGCCTTTGGCAACGCGCTCAACTTCATGTGAAAAGAATTTAAGCTATCAATAAATTTTGTTCGTCCCGATTCTAGCAATACAATATTTCTCCCATTAAGAATCAGCTTCGGTACTGTATCTTTACGAATCTCGACAGTTTCTCTCAAAATAAATTGCGCATCGCAACCGCCGGCATTGTGCGCGATACATATAATTTTTTCAAAAATGGATTTCTCACGTAAATTCAAGTCTAAAAAGTCTGTTACAGGGTTTTCTTAAAATATATGCTCACGCGTCCCGTAAGTGTTGCATTTCCCAGTCATATCGTCGTTTTGCAAACAGTCTGAGCATAGTTGACCGTAGTTGAGTGATTCTTATAAGGCTCTTCTTGCCGTGTCTCCAAATCGTAAAATACATACAGATATTTCTTATCTTTAGACCACTTCGAGGGGTCTACAAACCTCATGTAACACAAACTATTGATCGAATGTTTTGATCGACAGAGTTTACAATAGGAAGTACCGCTTACCGTGATGTAAGTGAAAGTGTTTGTGATATACAACACACATTTCTATCAAATCGCATATTTTCTTATTTTTCACTTTGTAAGATCCCGCTATCTTGTGATTGTTAAAACAACGTTCGTCTAAAAAATTTCTCTTGCAATCCTGACATTTGACTATCGTTCCCTCTGTTTTACAAGTTGGTGTCACAAAGCAACCCGGGCAAACCGATGCACATTCGTGCTGATCCACATAATCATAACATTTGTTGCAAAATTTACAAAAAAACTTACTTTGCGCAGCTCCTACTAAATTTAATATGGTATCAAAATGATGATTACTTTCGTCGTGATATAAATTTATAACAGTAGGATTATCAACGTTTAACATTGGCCGCCCATCGAAAAATGGCTGTTCCCCTGAGCCAAATTTTTCTTTATCGTATACAACAATTGCTACTCCACGTCTCGCGTAATATTCTTGACATTTTTCAATCTTGCGAAACACGCAGCCGGTGATTGGTACAACTACATTAGCATTACGCTATAACTCTATAGCTTTTCGTCTTTGTAAAGGTCGACGACCATCGCGAATATTTGCCCATAATTTTTTCATTACATCTGTACCGCTTGTTTTTAGCTTTGTATGCGTCTCACCGACGACTAAAGCGCGTGCCAAACAAAGGTTATCATTGTTTTTTTATCGCTTATAACGATCGCTGCCTGACGCCATCGACATTCAGAATTTTAGGTTTGTGACCCTGATCGACTGGCATTTTAACGTACTTTGGTTCTAAAATAAAACTTTCATCTACGCGAAATTCAGCGTTACTTTGAACCACACTACTTAAGAGCTCCCACTAATCATCGTACGTAAAATTAATGATTGGCCGCAGAGACATTCCCGCACTGCCCTGCGTTAAGTGCTCGAATGTCGCATATTCTAACCATAAAATTGCGTTAAAATTTTCCGGTGGATTTAGCACTCGTAGTGTAAATCTTCGGCTATTTATATGGAGAAGCTCAAGGTAATGATTCCTCTCGTCGCTAACCATAAATCTCATACCTGGTGACTCTATTGCATTGTCACCGGCCGCATCTCCGACTACACGCTCGTCACCAGTATCGGCTCTACCGCTGCCTGTTTGTATAGGACCATCGGTGCTGTCGAACTCCGATGCTAATGCGCTGAGAGAACACACACTCTCTACGCACGCTATAAGAGAAGGGGATAATATAAGAAAATAAGGCGAATAATAAACATTTATCATTTTTATTAGTAAAAATATAAAATTACAATGACAAATTATTTTTTTAATTTTATTACTACTCCGGATGGCCAGCGAATTTTTCCTGAACTCTTTCTAAGAGTTCTTCCAAATCAGTGTCGATGCGAAGGGGTCAATTGAGATCTTCCGCTTGTGTATGAACCACATCATTTCTTGCGCGCGTCGACAGTAACGGATTCTGTCCACCGCGGTGAATGACTTTATACCAAGCTAATGACACAGGTCAGCAACTTTATAAAAAAGTATAATTTGCTTTAGTCACGTTCATTAATGCGCAGGTCAAGCAGCTGGTTAGCGTACAATCGGTGGTACGTCATACTTGTGCGGCCAACAATGTGATGGTAAAAGCGATCACGTTCTCGATGCATGAGAGCAGCTCTCGACCGTCTTCTATGTGGTCCACTCGTCGATTCAGAACCTTCTGTCTCCTTCAAGTAACCGGGATATTGAGACTCTTCGATTTATGCACCATTAGAAAAGGCTTGCGCTACCGCCCTAGCTCCACATATGTCATCACCACTGTCCCTGGCTACAGGACGGGCGAGCCTCGAGTCATCGTCATCATCTATTGATTCGATTGACGAAATATATTCTCCTTCTTCACTCGTTCGCTCAGCTCGTTCGTGTTATCGGGGGTCAGCCTGTTCGCTGTCTACAGAGTCAACCGATTCTTCTATGCTCTCTTCCACAGGTACGTCTTCCACGTATGCCGACTCACTGGCCAAGTATTCGTTATCGGTAGTATCTTCCGCTGCACTTGTCGGTCTCTGCACTGTGTCTTCATCAGCGGCTGCGGAACACGTCGAACAAATGTCACTTGTGTAGGCTACGTTATTTTCCGTATTCTCCATATGATCGCTCTCGACTACGTGAATCGCGTCGTCATCCGAATCGCCATCGTTTAATAACGAATCCAGGGCTGTAACAATAAAATATTTACGTTTTATTTTAGCCAAGGTGTATTGACCAAAACAATTGAATAAAAATTTCATCAAATCCGAGTATATACAAAAACAAATTATTTACTCGAACATTTCAAACAAAAATTTTTCTTTTTTAATACTTCTTGCAAAACACTATAGTGTACACATTGGACCAGAAACGTTTTATTTCTTTTTTCGGATTTTAAGAATAATGAACTTTTTGATAAAAATATAATAGTTTTCAAACTGTACTGCATAGTATACTATTATGATTCGTTAAATACGAACATATTTATCACTACTCACGATAGTGTTATAGATAGTTTTAAAAATATTTAATAAATGTTAAAAGCTTACCACAATATTCTTGATATTGAATCATTAAATTTTGAAGCCCAGATATATGCGTCATCCATATCGCTGTCAAATATTACGCAGTAGACCGCACCGCTAGCTCATTTTCACGAAAGAAAATTATGTGAAATCGTGCAATTTCGCGAAAACTAGAGCATGAGAATAAACAGTTCAACTCGCGTTTCAATTGTGCACACACCATCCGCCGAACCCTTAGACGCCACTCAAAATCGCATCGGCGATAAACTGGCGTTCTCCTATACTTTAGAGCGATGCGAAAAATCACAATACGAAAACTATCCTCACTTGCGTTTCTCATTGTAGCACTGTATTACTGTAGCAGCACCATTTAGAATCGAGTATACTGCGACAATACAAGGGTAGTTCAAGAAGTTCTCGGCCTGGTAAAGAAAACGCAAGATTTTTGAGTCATTTTTTTTATTTCTCTACGTAATCTCCTTGCAAAGCAATACATTTAGTCCAACGATGTTCCAACTTTTTAATACCTTCGGAATAATAAGATGCATCCAAGTCTGCAAAATAAGCGTTCGTCTCAGCTTCAACCTCTTCATTCGAAGTAAATCTTCGCCCCCAGCCATTTCTTCAAGTTGGGAAAAAGAAAAAAATCACTAGGAGTCAAATCTGGTGAGTACGGGGCATGGGGAAGCATTTGGAATCGAAGTTCCTCGAGTTTTGCTGCAACAACGCGAGGCGTGTGCGCAGGTGCATTGTCATGGTGGAACAACACCTTCTTTTTTGCCAGATGGGGACGTTTAACTTTGATTGCATCATTCAATTTGTCCAGTAGTGAAGAGTAGTAGGCCCCGGTGACAGTTTTGCCTTTTACCAAGTAGTCTATGAGCACTACACCACGCGAATCCCAGAAGACCGTTGCCATGACTTTCCCGGCAGATGGAACTGTTTTGGCTTTTTTTGGCGCACTTTCTCTTGCTCCAATCCATTGTTTAGATTGCTGCTTTGTTTCTGGCGTGTAATGATGAATCCATGATTCATCTACAGTAATGAAACGTCGAAGAAACTCAGAGGGGTTACGTTTAAATAAGTCTAGACACCCCTGAGAAATGTTCAAACGAATTCGTTTTTTATCGACTGTCAAGAGACGCGGCACCCATTGAGCCGTCAGCTTTCGCATACCCAAAACATTACGCAAAATGTAGTGGACGCGGTCTAACGAGATGTTTACAGTCTCAACGATTTCTTGTACCATCAATCGACAATCGTCTAGGATGATATTGTGGATTTTCGAGACAATTTCGTCGGTCGCGGCCGTTTTGGGCGTCCAGTGCGTGATGACAATTTGATCAGCATTGTACGTATTATCAGCTCCAAATTCTGTTATATACGGCTTTACTTCAGTTACAAAATTTTCCGCATTCTTCATTTATAGATTTCTTGAACTCTATAGTACTTTTTATCACAAATTTATTAATTTTTCTACTTACTATTCGATGGACTTTTTTAAATTTATATAACCAAGTGTCAAAAGCTTTGAACCGGACATCATCAAATTCCAGTTCTTTTTTGGCTTGTAAAGCCCATCTCCGAATATCACTATCATGTATAATAAAATCTGAATCAATAGCATTTTTTAAGTTTTGCAAAGTAAACTCACTAATTTTTTCTAATTTTTCTTTGTAAGTTCCACCTTTCTTGAGCTGACCCGACCACCGTCGTAATTTTCGAGCAGAATTAACTAATTTAAATCTCTTTTGCACAGTTACAGTACTTAATTTTTTTCCTTTTACTTGATCTCCAGTATTTAACAGCTTTTTTTATAATCATGATTCAATTCTTCTGAATCTTTTCTATTTTTGTACTATATATCATCTTCAACAGCGTTTGCTTCATAACTTTCAAATTCTTCTTGGAAATCTAAAATTTCTTCCTCTTGCATGCATTTCATCAATTGATGATAGTAAAATATTTTTAAAGTTTCCAGCCAATTCCATTTCAGCTACGTTGACAGAAGATTCTGGTATTTGCATTGCCAGTAAAATTTGTATCACGTTCATAGGATTGACTTGCATTTTTATATTCTTATTATAAGAGAATTGTTTACAATAGGTAAGAAAATAGTATATCGAAGCATAGATATTTTGATAGAAAATATAACAATATATTTTTCCAGGTTTTAATTAAGTTTTATTTCAGATTCTACGGGGGTAATTATAAACAAGGGCAATCTGACTGCCATTAATATTAAGTAATTTAATTTATAAGACTGTAAGACCGATGTAAAAATTCTTATCAGTGATTGGTAAATTACAGTCGACGTAAGTAATATTTGTAATTAGAAAATATAACGTTTATACAAAATAGATGATTATAAAATAATCTGATGGCAAAAAGCACAATTGCAAAAGTAGAATGTAATAAGAATTCTTTTTAAAAATATAATTTTACTAATATTTCTTTGATTCACTGTAGACAACAATATAAGACACTTGTTGGAAAAAGACTACTTCGATTAATGATTCGTTATCAGAGCGTACTCTCAAATGATTTATACTTCTCATGCAAATCTTGTTTATATTCCAAACATAAACGTTTTGGTCGATAATACAACGTTTTATGTGAGAGCTAACAAAACAAAACTCACGTCAGATTCACGATTATTTACTACTTATAAAAACGTGCAAATAAACAACTTAATTTTTTATCTGAAATTATTGGAAACTCACAATGTCTTTCTATGATACGTATTACTTTTATCAAATTGCATTAAATGACTTCGTAATTTTATTCTTAAATAATAAACTAATCAACGTATATTTTATTAATTTTAAAATCTTGGAACAGTTTGATTCTTATATCAATAATAATGGTAATCATTACCTTTAAATATAGAGTTATTCTTGTATTATTTATTTATTTTGCAATAAAGAATGGCTCTTGCTATTCGTATGTCAGATGTAAAGAACATTGATTCAGAGAATAAGTTTCAAAACACGTTGCTGTGATGTTTGTTTTGCTTTGACATCTGACTTGAGAATTTATAGTCCGTTATATATGTGTATACTTTGTATATATAAATCTGACGTACAAATAGCAGAAGGGTAGAAGAATACTTTGATGAGCGAGTAGCCAGCCGGCCAAAACAAATTTTCAATTCATTGTCAGACTTTCTTGAGCATATATAATACTAGTGGCAGAATATATGATAAAATAGTATGCACCACGAGCTAATAGAGGTTTTTTGCCTTCGTATTGTTGCAAAACTTATTTTCGATGGTCAGACAAGTAGTTTTATGGCCAGTGGTATACAATGTCCTATTTTCTAATAGTGTATATCAGTCAAAAAATGAAAAACAAAGGTAAAAATTAGTTTCTGTAAACATATATGATATTTAACCCATTTCGTCCCAAAATGTCCATTTTGATTATCAACTTTCAACAACGTATTATTATCTATTTACACCACACCCCTCCCCCCAAATTGCTAAAGCCATAGTCCACTATCTTCGAGGTCGCTCTATCGATTTATGCTATTTAAGAGACAATCTAGCAACATATTACGAGTTGTCCCCCATTCTTCTCAATAAATATAACAATATCAAATTTTTGTATTTACATT
>JAYJLV010103514.1:0-11851 GCA_036873485.1 Torymus texanus | reverse complement strand
TATATATAGGTACGTCGAATCTTCCGTAGTTCTCGCTCCGAGTCTTTTTGCACGCAAAGGAAGGTATGTTCTGAATAGTAATGATGTATGGAGCGTAGAGCCCAGGGTTTTATGGATGGAGTTTGAATGGAGATATGTAAACTATTTTTGCAAAGCGCGCACACGCGTGCGAGGTTGGTATGGTGATCGTTCGGTTCCGTAGTCTTCTTCTTTTTTTTTTCTTAGTTCAGGGTTACACGATGGAAAATATTATCAAGGCTCGAAGTGTATCGACGAAGTAACGAATACACATATATGGTTAATTCGAATACGCACATTAATTCAGGTTTCGAGAAATTTTAAAATTACTCGAGTACGGTCGTATTGAACTATACAATTTGCTGTGATTTGCGTGGTAATTCAATGATATTTTATTACATCGACCGTATATCGTATATTTCTATACATTTACGGTCTTTCTAGAAAATAATAACGACAAACGACGCGTAAAATCAGTATCAAATTTTGACGTTCGACCGCATTATAACACTCGCACCGTGCACATTATCATGCAAATACCTTACTCTACACTATAGCCTCTTCCCCTCGTTCCTTTTCACGATATATATACGTACGATATACGCGTATATCCACGCCATTACACATATTCAGCAGTCTGTATTGACCTTGGCCACGCGGCTACTCCTCAGGAAACGAGCCCTAAAGTGTGTGCGCGTGCGCATTACTATATGTCGTAAATACGTTGTTATATACGCGCAGACCCTTCGCGTTATAGAATCGCACGTGTTTTTGAAAATCCTTACGTACACCGTGGTATACTATCGAGATGTTTTTCCTATTGTTCGTGGCTGGTATTACTTGTCGATATAGGGGGAAACGTTGGAGGGGTTGTTGGGTCTAACGGTAAAGGTGGAGTGATTTTTTTTGGTTTAATTATCGGTGTGAAACGAGGGGTGGTAATCGGAAACGGATTTTTCGTGTTTAGGGGAAGTTAGTTGGGTTGTAATGTGTGGTAAAATAGGGTATAATGAGGATGAAAGTTTCCTTAGAATTCGACTTAGAAATGTCTACTGTTAACGGTAGAAGCATATTTCCATGGAATCAAGGGAACTATAATTATTAAATACTGACATGTATCAAGTTACACACTATTCTGTATTCGAGTTAAGAAAACATTTGATAAACTAACATTTAGGTAATTTCTGTCACTGACATTACACCCACATCAAAAACAAAACGTTCTCCTGACAAATTTCCACAGCATCCTGTCACACCCTCTATATTTAAATCTTCCTCTTACCAAAACACTACTCTCCCCAAAAAAAATCATCCAAAAACATCTCACTCACCTACAAAAAAAGGGGAACCCCATTTCTTAAACAAACCCACTTTTCAAACCTCCCATCTCCCTAATTACACCAACGAAAGAATCCACACTCTAAACACAAAAGAAGAAAATATCCTATAGTATACCATCGTCGTATACGTTCGTACCACCGAAAACACAAGGAAACCCCGCAAGCTCCGTATACATCGCCCACGGGTACAAGAAACACAAAGACGCGCGTACTACTGGTACCACACCGTTAGCCGCCGAGGGCATTCGAAGGTATTCTAAGACCGTTGGCTTCTCACCTCGCGAGAGAAAGACGACAAAGGAGGTACAGTAGAGAGGAGAAGGAAGGAGAAGGAGAGGGTCGAGGGTGGACGGAAAGGGTGTATCCTGGACTTGTAGATGCGCGCATGCAAGCTTTCGTATATCCCCGGGTAGAAGGACGAAGCGAGCGAAGAGAGAGAGAGAGAGAGAGACACAGAGGGACTTTGGTGTCACACCGCAAACACGAAAGCGCCCTGCGGTTTACCTCTCTCGCGCACTCTCTCTCTCTCTCTCTCTCTCTCTCTTACTCCAGGCTGCCGCGCGCGTAATATATATATATATACACACACACACACACACGTGTTAGTTTACGTCTAAGCGTATGCGCACGCGTTCGTGTACAAGTAGTATATGTATGTGTATATGTACGTTAGTGCGTATAGTAAAATATTCTGCGCTGTATCTGCTGCTGCTGCCGCGCGGTAGTGCAAATATATTTTCCCGAGTGTATGTATGCACACTCACGTCTATATATATGTGAGCATGAATATACACATACGCTTAAAAGAGATTTTCCACAGTCGCGGTGGTAGTGGTAGTGGTGTGTGCATCGATAAGAATATATACATACACCTACACTGCTCTAAACGTGAACATACGCGTATATATGTGTGTATGTGTGTATATATACACGTGTGTGCATAACAAGAGAGGAAGGTCCTTGAATTCAATCACGGCACCGCAGCGCGCGAGCGCATACTGCCAAAGCATTTCCAACCAAACTTCCATTATGCACTGGGAACCGCGGTAGTATGTATGTATGTGTGTGTGGGTGTGTATACCATGGCGGAGAAATACTTCGACGCGCGTTGTGTCGTAGGCATTAGCATCTAATTAAGGCAATTTAATGTATGTGTGTATGTTCACAGCCCTATAGCTGTGCTGGTTTATATATATATATATAGATGTGCACGGGGAGAAAATTCGATACCGCGCCGCGGAGATATCCATTTGTCGGGTAATTCGTTTTATCAGTGATGACGCTAGATGGGGAAGTATAGTTATAGTAGTATGCATGTATATATGTGGGGTTTTGAATATTCTGGAGAATTTGGGTAGTATAGTTAGAATTGCGTGTATGGTTTGAAAAAAAAGGAAAGAACTGGTGGAGATATTTTAAATGGAAAGAGATTTTTCAGAGAATACTATTTTAAGGTTCGTGAATTTTACGTGATTAATTTTTTAACATTTTCTCGAGTATGCTTTTGTGTGGTTATTTTCGTAGGATTTTGTTGAATATAATTCATAGTCTGGTGAATAATAAACCTCGGAGTATATAATTGGAACTCGCTGTTTATATACTGCCAAGATTTTAATTATACTTTATCGACCAAGACACTGATAAGTTTAGATTCCGGTATTTATCCTAACATAAGATAACTTAAATTTAGCGTTTTTCGGCAATTCGTTACAGGTATAAAGTATATTTATAATTCTGGTGATGTCTCGGGGACCACAAAAATAGTTGTTACATTTATATAATTGATGACAGTTTTCATTATTCTCAACAGAATTCGGTATAGAAAATCGAGACTGAACAAAGATACGCTATACGCTAGTAATAAAGATCTGCATTTAACAAACGGGATTTATTACACACGTGTTTGACACGACGATGACAAATTCAATCGTCGGAGAATAATTTCGTTGAATCAGAATGTAGCAAGAGTAACGTGTTATGATGTCTCAAGACACAGTAATTAACGGTTTATTTATAAATTGTAAATTAACTTTGTATACATTGTACTAGATTATCGACATTTTCACAGCTTAATTAATTTCAGTTTCAGGTCACATTATAGGTTCCTTAAATAGACAGAAAAAAGCCGTTGAATTCATCGATAATCTCTATCCATATCCCATACACTAATCCACGTCTTAATCCCATATACACCCATATCCCATCCCCTTTTTTCACACACACACAGAGCAAAAGAAAACTGTTCCACTACCGCTACGTCTATTCGCACAGTGACCTCTTGCCAGTATACCTCTCGTCAGCAGCAGTAGCAGTATAGCAGCAGCAACACCACTGCACCATTCCGCTTTCTAGGATCGTTACACGTCCATCGGAATTTTGTAGGGCGGCGCGAGCGGCCAGCTGAATAGCTCTTCCTCTCTCTCTCTCTCTCTCTCTCTCTCTCTCTCTCTCTCTCTCTCTCTCTCTCACTCTCTCGCGGAAAGGAAGGCGAGCTTAACTTTTAGTGCCCAGCCGCTCTGAAAAGAAAAACATCTCTGCGCAGTTCTCTCGCTCGTATAGTACATGCATAGTGCAACGTGGACGCATATTCGTTGGGCGACGTTTTCAAGGGGACCTGCGAGCTTGAGTTCTTTTTTTCGGTCGAACGGGCGTTCCACTTTTCGCTCGGTAACGACGACGACGACGCGGGGTATTTTTTTTTTCTTCTTTTTTTTTCGTGAGGATGGTAATGAGTGCAAGAGGATGATGGGTAATGGGAGGACATTACGTGAGCCTGTGCCTTTGAACAAATAGAGTCGCGGTCGAATTATTACGGCGGGTGATATACGTAGAAAGAGGGAGAAGGACATTTTTTGTGAGTGAATATGGGTGAGATTGGTGTACAAGGTTTTTATATATATATATGGGTCGTTAAAGATTTTAGACGGAAATTTTCGTTGATTGCTCTATTATTAGGTGTGTGCCCTGGGCAACAAGCAAAAGCGGTTAAATATACTGTTCGACGCGTGGACAAAAAGCGCGTCATGCAAATGAGTTGCGTGTAAACATTAGATGAGCGAGTGTACGTGTGTATGTTTGTGTATGTGTGTGTGTATGCACGAAGATTTTGCCAGCGTTCTTGGGTTTCTTTAAAGTTTGGTGCTGTGCTCTGGTGTATTTTTGTATGTGGCTACGGAATAATTTTAGTTTGTTTTTGAGGATAAAATATATAGCTTGGGTAATATATGTTGCAACTTAATGTCTATATTTACTCTCGTGTAGATATACGTATACATATATATGTATATAGGTAAAAGTTTTAACTATGAAAATAAACGATGCATTGAATATTAATTATTTCCTAGAGTTAAGTAAATAGTATAATTTAGCTATAATTCGAGAGGAAGTGAAAGTATTAATTCATGTTGCGTAGTAAAAACAATATTAAATATAAAGTTAATAAAAATCAAAACCGTTGCGTATACAAGCTTCCTGCATAATTCAAACGTTCCATTTTATTCGAACGTTATAAAAACGTATATATATAATATTGTGGTTGTGTAAGTACAACGCGAACCAAACAAACTCTCACCGCAAAAATTATCCGAAAAATAACAAACCCCTATAAAACTTACTTGAAATTTTTACGTAACGTGATACACCCGTGATATCAACCTTCGCACGTGCGCGAATTTTCATGCGCTCGATAAAACTTTATACCAAAATGCCCTGTAACGAATTTCCGGGTGAAGAAACGTAGGAAAAAAATTGTAGCGCAGTTAAAAAAAAAAAAGAAAAAAAAACAGAAAGTGGCACGCTCAAGCCCCGTAAAAGTGAATCGCGTGTAGAGCACGAGGGGAAAGTGCGCTACAGTTTTACAGGTGAACTCGAAGTGGCGATGCATCTGGTGAACTGAAGCTAGAAATTTGGTAAATGTTTAGTGTGTCGTGGAAGGTTGTCTTGTATAATTACGTAATTCGTGAAAGCAAATAATAAATAAGAAATTCTTTAGGATATAAGTAATCTAATCGACATATTAACTTCATTGTGAAAATAAACGTTTATCGTATAAGTATAAATGTACGATTAAGAAAAGACGTAAAATACAATTATCTCAGTATTAAAATAATTACTCTATAATGTTGAAAGAGAAAATACTACAAGTAACGACGTTGTATTTGTAGCAGAACTGTGTTATTAAAACGTTTAAGAGGCGATCGAAAAATAAAGATTTATTCAAACTATAGCCAAACAACGCTTATCCAGCAAAGATAAAAAATAACATCACTGCTTCTTCCATAACTTCTAAATACGTTCTAATACCAAACAAACAACCCACAACGTATTCCCGTTAATCTTCATTCTCCATACCAACGCAACTAAAAACCTGTAAACCTGCGCCTTCAGCCACCTAATAAACAGCAAAACAGCAATCTATACTACCCTCTTAACCTCACCAACCCCTTCTTCAAGATTCCATTTACCGTAGCTCTCGTAGCGATAACAACAACGTACACACATATACACATATACTCACCTTCTCGCTATCATCCGTAGAAATCATCAACCTCTTCGAGTTATCGTTCGCTTTTTAACGCGCGCGGTTCTCAAGTGTACCCCCCGCAAAGAGAGAGAGAGAGAGAGAGAGAGAGGCATAAACAACCGCAATTAGGCTACTTTCGGAACATCTTCAGAATATGAGCAATTTTCGGACTTAGGAGAAGTTTTCAAGCCTGAGAGTAAATTTTTACCTTTACGGTCGAGCCGTTGATTAAGTTCTTTCTCTTTTGAGGGCAAGTAAATGCTTATATAGTTTTAGCTTGGTTATACGACAGCGCAGCAATGCAGTTTGGGAAATTCGTGAAAAATGAAAGACTGAATTGGCGAATGGGACGTGGTAAAGTACGTCGTTGGTCGCAACGAAGGAGGAGAGAAAAAGGGGAAGAGGGAACGCGACGCTAGCAATGAGGTTAATCTGCGTATTTTAGTGTAGGGTCGTTCGTTATTCATTTACATGAAATAGTCTTATTTTACGGATCTTTTTTATGGATTCCTCTTAGAAGAATGTAAATGAGTCTATAAACATTTTTATTCAGAGTCATTTACTTTTACAATATTTCAACTATTTCTCGAGATATTTTTTAATAAGCACGACGCTTCAAGGGTATAAACTGTCGCACTATTTTTCTACGAAATTAAATATATAAAATCACGTATTTTTTTGTTATATATGTAAAAAGCAATGAAAAACGCAAATTATTAGTAGCTCAATGCAAATTGATCGAAAATAAAATCATTCGTTTTACCCAAGCATTATTAATATCCACAAACGAGTTTACCTCGAAGCTTATAAGAAAATTTTATCACAGCTTTAGAGGTGTCACTTGGTATTAGGTAACATATTAACTGGCTTTACGAATTCTTTTCCCTCTTCTCACTTAAGAAACTTGATTCTCGTTTATAAATAACACACTTACCCGGTTAATTGCCTTCCAAAGAAATCTTTGTTAATCTCATTCTACAGTGTTACAACCGCAGTCACCGCACAGTGACGCGTCCTCCAAGTAAACGACTTCATTTGATACACTGAAAACTTACTAACGATTGCTCAATGCCATCCCGCAACTAAATACAATCGTAAACTGATTCCAATAAAACTGTCCGTGTCGAGAACATTCGATTTCTCACATACTTTAATAACCTTCTTAATCCTCTCGAAATTATTCCTCGTACAAATTTTATCGCGTATAGCTGTAGCTCAATCACGCGGCAGGCGTAATAATCTGAAGGGAAAAAAAACGAAACGCAAAACTTCGTACATTACGCACACGGCAGTAACGGTGGCTTATCATAAAACGTATACTTTCTCTCAGTGCGGGTATATAGCGTAAAAAAGCCATAAAGCCCTTGCATTCGACATTTAGCTGGTAGCGATGCGTGTGTGTCTGTGTGTGTGTAACCGGTAAGTAGTATAAAACGACGATGATTCCCTCCACCCTATGGCTTGCTTAATTCACTCGAGATTAGGAGAAAGCGATTAATTCAACGTTCTCGTAAAACTATACTCACTCTCTGTGTCTGTCTCTATGTCGCTGACTCGCTCACATCTTGAAGGCAAAGTTTTACGATCGGCCTTAAAGCCCATCCGTCTTCGAGACGTCAATGGATTATTTATTTCAGCCTGTACCCCCCGCTTGCAGACGGTATATGTATCCCTAAAACGGCGAAACTTTTCTATTTCCTTTTCACGCTGGAGGGATATAGTTATGGCAAGGAATAAAACGGTGCAAGTAGAGAAAGTTTTGCGAGAGTAAGAGAGAGAGAGAGTTATAAATGTATCGGGCGGGATGATTGATAAGCGCGGAGAGGAAATCTTTTTTAACGAGCGTTAAAATCACGTGCACGCGCATGCGGGGGAGGTACGCTGCCGAGTGGGTTATTAAATCCGCGAGCGAAAAGATTGGAGACTAATCGTTCGAAGGGAGAGGGTTATTGATGTATCGCCTCTGCTCTTGTTGAAAGTTGGAAGAAGTTGGTGTCTCCTTAGGTGTAGCGTAATTGATGGGTAATTTATCGTTACGATTTTGACCTAGAAATTATGTAATTATTCGTAATTTTGACGACGTTTTATGGGTACTATGAACGACCGAATTTTCAAAAAAAAAGAATTGAATGTATATAGTTATAGGTTAATGCGAAAGAACAAAAGAAAATGAGAAAAAATTAAAATGCTAAAAGTTTTGATTTATTCAAATTAAAAGAAGGGTAATAAGGAGGATTTTACTCCGGGAAACTTGTAAATAAAATTTCAGTTACAAATTGAAAAAAAAAATACTTTAAGAAAAGAGTGTTCCATTTGAACTTTATTTTATATGGATTACGTCAAATTCGCGTAAAATAAAAAGTGCTGTCCCACTTTCTGGGAAATTCGAGCTCGGAATTTGAAAAAAGTCTAGAGAAAAGGTTTAAATAGTTCAAATCAGAGAAAATATTCCGTAAAATATATAAAAAGTTTATACCTTTTACTGAAATATTTCGTTACCCGTTTGCTTTTCAAAATGAAAATATTGTATACGCAATAAATGTTTTTGAAAAATTTTAAAGGATCGGTTTACGTTTTTCGTAAACATTTTATCTCCGTGATATGTTCCGTAAACCATTTAAAATTTTACAATTAAAGGGAACTAGTAAAAGTTGTTTTCGATTTAATACTGAAATTTAAGTTTCTTCCTATTGACCTGACGTTAAAATTTAAAAAGCTTTTTAAAAATTACGTAAATATTCTCTTTTTAATATAGAATCGCAATGGTTTATGCATTTCGTAAAAACAAACTTGAATTAAAAATAATAATTTTATGCATTTTGTTACTATTAAGTAGAGTTGTAAAATATTTAAAATAGTTTTTAATAACTTCAGTATGAATGCGTTCCACTGTAGAAAACTTTCAATTTTTTATTTTAATAGTAATTCGTAAATTTTATCAGACAGTCTAGTCATTCCTGGAATTTTCACAGTCAGATACCGTTTAACGAAATAATACGTACTTTATACAAAAAAACTTTTTTCTATATATTGAATATCAATGAAGACTATTTTAAAATTACAATTCCAACCCAACCCAGACCTGATCCGTCTACCAATACAACAACAAAAAACCACTTCTCACCGTACCATAAAAAACCACTTCCATCATTCACGATCTCCAACTTGAAAACCTAACGAAAAAAGAAACTTTAGCCAACAACGCAAAGCGTCCAGGTCAGCGAAATTTTTACTCCGTCGCAGTCGCAAAATCGCTCTCCTACGCTCGAACTTTTAATATTACATTTAGCAGCGTTCGCTCATAAAGCGTCGCGCGCGTAATCCAATGCCGTTTACTCTTTCTCTCTCTCTCCTCTCTCTCCTCTCTCCGGGACTTTTACGACAACCGCTCGCTCGTATAACTAGAGACAGGATTACCGAATGCCCAAGCCTCACTACGGCGCTCTTTTCAAAGTCCGCGCGTCCACTTAAAGGTGTTTCGGAGCATAAAGGCTGCACTGCGCAGCAACTGCTTACCCCGTAGCCCGCGCCATCGTAACGATCGCGAAAGTAGAACGAACGCCCGTTCCTTTTTAAATAGCTCCTCGTCGGCCCGCTAAAGGCTTAAAATTCAAATCGCGCGCGTACTCGCCTTGGTTTACGGGGTATATAGTGTATAGGAAAGAGGGAAGCTTTTTCACCGAGCACGCGGTAAATAAACCCGATTATCCTATCGTTCCCGCGCGACGATAATAAAGCGACACCTTTGACGCTCGCGAGTTGAAGTGGATCGCGTCGGGAGTTTTAGATGATTTAGAGCGCGAGTTGTGTAGCGCGCGCGAAATTGCACGCGGTAGGAGCTATTTTTATTGCAAAGTATATCTATAGGCAGCGCTGTTAATCGGTTTCGCCTTGTTAGGAGAGAACGTGTGTATGGACGTTGAAGCGTGCGGGGGAAATGGAAAGAATGAGGCTTTTGAGGTTTTTGTATAGAGTTGGGAATGACTTATCGAGAGGTGAATAGTGTATGTGTATACGGGAGCTAGAGAGGTTGTTATTTTTACGGAGATTATTTTCGCGGGAGGAGAGGAGAGACTGTTTTGTTTGCTGGCTTGCGGTGGACTATGGAATTTTCAATTAAGAATGCTAATATTGTCGGTGGCTGTGGGTATAGAACAAGGGTACGGGATTATGAAATATCGAACGATTTTCAGAATAGCTTTGTGGATATATATTGTAATTTTTCGAAATTACGGGTTTTATTTTTTTTTTTTTCTATATGGTTATATAGAGTGTATATTCTTTGTAGTGGATAATGATAATAGTATAATATCAGAGATAACAAGTTCTTTGCGGGTTTTGTAGTTCGAGGACGTTATGGTATATTATTCTGCAGAAAAATTTTAATAAAAAATGATACTAAATCTACAAAAATTTATTTTAAATTATTCAATATTATTGGTGCTTATATACATATAAAGCAATAATTACCAATATTTACCTAAAAATTAAATCAAACAACATTTTAAATTTCGAACCGCAACGATAACCCATTAATGAAAAATTAACGTAATCATATATGCCTTCAAAGCACCACTTGATCATTCAATTCAACCCAGAACCAACGCCCATCATCATCATCATCATCTCACTCTCTCTCTCGGTAATCAAGCAATTTCACGAAATGACTTCATCCTTCCAACGAAAAATCTTCCCCCTCCCATCTATAATCTCCCCACACACATAAAGTCAACAACAATATCCACACCCCATACATACACACACAGACACTTCTCTGTCACTCTCCCCATCGCCCTTTGCACGTAGAGACTCACTGAAAAACAAAAACCAACATTCCCCATCGCGCCGGAAGTTCACACGAGTCGTGCGTCGTCCTCGTCGTATATGGCCAATGCAACGCGCCCTCCTCTAATACCATATCATCCGGCGTGTGCGCGCGTTCCAAGCCCGGAGATATGATTATCTAGGTTTACGCGGACGCTCACTCGCTCGCGCACGCGTGTGTAGCCTATCCCCCTTCGCGCGGTTTATTACACGCGGACGACTGACGTTTCGACGCGGCCGGTTATTATTATTATATACGGGCGTCTCTTTCTCTCTCTCTCTCTCTCTCTCTCTCTCTCTCTCTCTCTGTTCGTGGGAGGCCGCGTGGCAGAGTTCTCTGATTTCTCTCTTTCTCGCAAGTGATCGTCTGTCTGTCTTTGTAAGTGATCGCTAGGCTGCGCGGTGATTGTATAGAGGCGAGGTTCATTAAGAACGTATAGGCTGGATGTATATAACTATATACATGGTTTATTGTTATTCGCGTGAAATCGATTAGGTTGTAGGGGTATATACGTGGATTATGATGGATGATTGGTGAAATGATTGGTCGGATTTAAAAAAGACTACGAAAATTTAATTTATCCGAGATGTAATTTATTACAGTCCGGTAATTTCATACTTATTCCAAATCTTATGATTTCTGAAATTATACCATTTTCGCTGCTTTTAATTTAAAATTCAATTAAGAGATGATCTTTGATTTGATAGCGGGAATACTTTATAGATATCTTAATTGCAAATCCTCTAGAACACTTAATAAACTTAACTTAATTCACGAAAACGGTTTTTCAATAAATTATTGATCTCACTGATTTTATCAAAATTATCACAACCCCATTATACTTAAAATATCTATACGATAATTATTGCAATACTTGATACAGCAACAAACAAATCACCAATACACCTATTCACAAACAACTATTCCCACCTAAACATCCCATTAATAATCCACCAAAATTTCAACTCTCGCACTGACCTATTATAAATATTTATGCCACACACTCTAAATACCATGCCATATAACCCCGATAATCACAACTGCATCCATCAAACTCGCTCGCTTACTCTCTCAAACTCTCTCTCTCTCTCTCTCTCTCTCTCTCTCTCTCTCTCTCTCTCTCTCTCTCTCTCTCTCTCTCTCTCT
>JAYJLV010103503.1:0-11851 GCA_036873485.1 Torymus texanus | reverse complement strand
AAATTTGAATTTTCAATGTTCTATAACTGTCTTATTTTTGAAAATTTCGGTCTAAAACTCTGGGAATATTATTTTTTTCATGATATACTAAAAGTAAACGAGTTTTTAGCGATTTTACAGTTTTTGACTGCTCACTTCCCATGAAATATCCCATATATATTAAGAAATAACTTCTAGATTAAGTGTTTTTTCTAAGGCTCTCTTTTGTGCAAGGGTAATCAACACTATAATTGATAGAGGTAAATATTTTAAAGTATATTTTTATAAATCAAATTTCTCTTCTTCCTTATTTCAGGTGCCATAGCATCTCACTCCTGAAACCATTTAGGTTCTCTGTGACGAACAGAGAATGTTTTTGAATTGATTAGTTCGTAAAATAAGAATGATTGTTTTATTTAAAGAGTTTCTATCTCTGTATTTTTACTGAGACTTCATTGCAACCGAAGATGCTTAAATTCAGACTAGATTTAATAACTATTATATATTTTGAAAAGTTTGTCAGGATGACACCACCTTTATATAATAAAGGAAATATATATATATGGAGACTGAATAAGGGAGAGATGATTTCACACTCTGTATTTAATTCATTATCTCTCTCTCTATATATATGTACGAGTGAGCAGCTTTTTAGTTAGCATGAGCTGACTTTTCCCTTCCCCAAGGAAGGTATAAATAAGGAATGAATAATGAATTGATTCTTTTTATACTTAAATTATTTATAAGTTTTATTTACCTCTTATTAGTGATACAAGTATTTTCCTTGTTTATAGAGCCTTTAATGGTACCACAATTGTGTGTAATACGTATATATGTATTTACTTCCAAGCGTAAGCTGTTTTAGATAAATATAATTCTTTAAACTTTTACAAAGTTACTTCATTAAGTTACTGATTTAATTTATCCTTGTTATAACGATTATAATTAATCTAAATTCACTATCGCGGAGTATCGCGGTCTAAGTTCACAAGCGTCGGCACCTGGCACGGACGAGTGGCGGTCTCCACCAGAGACTGCAGAACTGAGCGACATTCGTTGTGCGCATTTGCTATTTAAAGGGAAAAATAGATAATCGAGTTACTGCTTTTGCGGAAATTGCGTAGTGTATAACAAATATTGCACGGTTCTAAGATACAAGGCTAAGGCTTATTTCACACTCGCGTGACTACTGTTATAAATCTCGAAAAATAGAAGCGAATTGAGAGGCGGAAGTTCTGAATTCCTATCCGTCTTTGTCTCTCGACCCAAGGTGTTGCTGCTTATCTCGTTGCGGATACATCTCCAAAAGTAGTGGTCGTTTAGAAAATCGCGCGGTAGCTATGCCTTCTCAAGAGTAGGGCTTCTGTTTGTTTTACGCCGGTGCGTCTAATGTAACGCGAAAATTATAAGTCTTATAAAAGAATGTTTGTTTCGAAAGAGCATATAATACGATGTATATACCAGAGACGGTCGATTGTCTTAAACTGGTGTGATTAATTTATTTCTTTATCTATCGCGCGATCCCTGTCTGCTACTTTGATTTCCGGTGTGCTCGACGGTTTCGTATATATAAATTTTGATGTGAATTTTTCGTGTCATATTAGTACGCTAATTATTAAATTTTTCGGCGATTGGAAATATAATATAACAAAATAAGATTTGTTCGTTACATAGTAGAGAGAGAAGAATTTTCTGATGCGTTAGTCGTTGATTGGATGTGCGTGTTTAAACTAAGAAAACGGATATCGTTGTAGATATACAGTGTGTCAAAGATTATAAGAACTGTGTGCTGCCAAAAGATGCGGCAGTTCTTTCGTTAGATCAAAATTTCACAGGTAACTGGATTGTTTCTCTAAATAGACAAATAACTACACTATGCGAAGAGGCTTGAAAAGAAAACGATTCATTATTACGAAACCATCACGGCCTGGACAGGCTTGATCAAAGTGTTTCCGATAAAGTGTTGTTTAAAAGCCTAGCAGAAATTTGTAAGAGAGCAAACAATTTATGTTCGGGGTAGTATGAAAGTGACAATTTTACGAAAAATTACTACACGTCACATTATAAATTTAGAGTTTGAAGAAGGTTGTCCACCATTTCACAAACTCACAGCATCTGGTAATTACTGTATACAGCATGCCTTAAAATCCGGCTTCTCAAAGTATAGTTGTGCTTTGAACAACGCCTCTAAGTTAAAAACGTGGTTGAATACACGCGGTAAAACTCAAGCTGCTGCTGAAGAGTTTATCTTTGAACCACCTATTAATCTCTGTGATGAACAATATACACATTCAACGGATATTATATCGAATTCCTGCACACGACGTGGGGGTCTTTGCATCCGAACAAATTCCCTTGGTCTGCACGAGACCGACAGCTTTTATTTTCAACACCCAGAGTCACGATTAATCTGGTTTACATTTGGTTGCCATTTATGTCAATAAACATGGTTATGCCTGGTACTTTGATAGTATTGGTGTGTTTCCTTACATACCTGATCATATAAATCGCATTTGATGAAATGTTAGAAAATTACGATGGAATTCACGACATCTACAAAGTGAAACTTCAGATACGTGTAATTATTTTTGCCTCATGTTTTCACATTACACGTCTGTGGGGCTTGGAATTGTATATTTTCTCAAAAATTTTCCTATAAATTACGCAAAGATGATCAAATTGTTAGAAATTATGTTACAAAATTGCATAGGGGACATATTTCCCCACTGCTATCGTACCCCAGCCATTAGTATACCCCCCTCCCCCCCATCATTAGTATAAATAGTATAAAAGAAGACGTCTAACACAGCCTATTCAGCAGTTCACTCCATCACTCCTGCTGGAAATAATACACAAGAATTGCTGGTCAAGACAAACGTAAATACGAGATAATGGCTGGTCAAGATAGTGCTTCCAAATATCATTGTCATCAGCTGCTACAGATGGTGTACGGTCTAAACAAATCTTATACCAAGAAAATTACAATTGGCCTAAAAAATAAGAAAATTGGTGGTGAATTTCTACCTGTTATCCGTCTTAGTGCTGACGACTTTGTTGGTATGCCGTTTACTGTATCTGACTGGCATTTATTTGAAGCAAATTTTCCAAGCATTGATGAGTTCTTTGAAACTGAAGACGATGCTATGTTGGATAAAATAATTTCCTTTAGCCATTTTAGCATAAGGTTTATTATGAGTTATGGCGACAAGGCAATTGAACTTGGGGAAGAAAAAGAATGTTCACAGACGTCAGATGATCAACCACCAATGAAGTAGTACCATCGTAGTTTAATATTTAAAAAAGTTACTTTTGATAGATTAAAAATATTGAAACATTGTATACGTGTGAGAGTGACACTTTTATTAGATGTAGCATCGCAATATACATATTTCTTTAAGAACGATGTATTAACTTATGCGGAAAAATTTGGAATGCATGATAACGATAAAGTTTACAATGAAATGATTGCTAAATAGAATGATATATCAATATCAATTCATAATTTTATGTCTTTAATATACGAACTTTAATCACTACATTTAGAAAATATTATATTTTTAATGAATAAAAACATGTTAATTTATCAAACTTGTTTTCACTTACCTTTCTCACTCCTATCCTAAAACACCTCTTAGTCTTAAAATTTAATATTATAAAAATATTATAAATTTCAAATTATAGAGTTAAATTTACAGTTAAATTGAAAATTGTAGAGTTTAATATTATGAATTTCAAAATATTGTGGCACCATGGAGGACGAATTCCGACCTCTGACAGTAGTTGGAGTGGGGGTATTATAGGGGTATCTATTATACACCCCCTCCCCTCCCTCCCTGTGGCGGGAGAACGGTTGGTAGTGGGGGTTTGTTTTGACGGCCCATGGTGCCATGATAACTACTTACAGGGTAACAAAAGGAACTAAAAGAAAAGCTAAAGAATTACCGATGTTGGAGAAAAAACGTTCAGCTACTAAGAGAATTAAGAGTAGGAATAAAAAAAATTCATAAAAGAAATTTAACGAGAAAATCAAAGAAGATCTTGATATTTTTATGAGAGCATGTAAAAACAAACATCGTTTTATGTTTCCTTAGATTAAAAGTAAAAATTAAGGAAAAAAATATCATTACTAAAAAGGCAATGAAAAAATAATCGAAAACGTAGGCCAAGTTGTTTCCTAGATTTATTTTGATGCTGTAAATACGCGCTCAAAACGTAAGGCTTACGTTCGCGCCACGCAGCCTGGAAGAACTGAATGGAATCGTTTTATGTAGACTTTTTGAGACTTACACAAATCGAAGAAAATTTTGCTTGTAACATCAAATCAATAATATTTCTATATTATATCGTTACTCTTCACTTAAAAAGAGCATTTTGTATAAGTGATAAATCTCTTCAACACGAACATATACTATTGTGATGAGTTGTCGAATACTTGCCGTTTCGTCTTCGCAAACAACGCAGTATCTTCGATAAGATAGATTTGGATATAATCGGCTATGTAATTCATTCTGCATAACCAACGTTATAAGTAAGGATAAAAATGGGAATAATTTTCAATATACTTATACATTTAAACAAATACACTTTTGTATGTTGATTTTTTTAAAGTTAGGAGTACAATTTTGTCATATAAATAAGAAGATATAATATTCAGATAAGTAGTAAAAAAACTTACGCTGCTTCCTGGGTATGTGTTGTATAAGTTGCTTTTATCCTGATAGCTTGAACATCAGCAAGTGCCATTAATAGATGTTCTCGGTCGGCTTTAGTTCCATCTGATCGTTGCCAATATTGTTCTAACAAAGGTATGGTAAAATTCTTCGCAATATTTGGTTCTGGGAATTCTCGAGAATAATAAAGAATGGTTATATCGTTCGACTACAAATAAAGTACATAAAATGTATTGCTATTTAATTCTAACTGAAGATAAAATAATTTTACAAACTTACACTAATTAATTCGACTTCGGCAGCATTATTTCTTGAAGTTATACCTCCAGACAAAGGAACATATCTTAAAATATATTTCAAATTTCCACCATATGCAGTAATTTGATTACCGGAAAAAATAGTTGGTAACAACCAGTAATAGACATCTCCAGCACCTCGATCAGGAAAATCATTGAAATGGATCTCCCGAGCTTCTAGGTTTAAATTAATTCCAGAGAGTATTGGAGAGTCACGGTTTTTCGAACCAATTAATGCAAATCCTTGTACTGAATTCGTAAAAGCAACTTGAATCTACAATAATGTTACATGTCTTAATTGTATTTACGTATTACATGTAAAAAATTTATAATTTAAAAATTCTCGAAGTGCATAAGAAACAACATTGATGAAAATAAACTCATACATGGTAAACGATTAAATTTATTTCTTTTTATACAATTTATTAATATCTTGGTATACAGGTTGTTAAAAAACTATCCAATTGGATATATATTATGTGATAGAGCGGAAAATTCTAAGATGAAATCCTGAAAATCAAGGCGATCGCTACTGTATATTTTTTGTAATTAATTAAGGAAAATTGCTCGACAGGGCCAATGAGCGCTCGGCGTTAGCGGCAAGCTGCCGCGGTAAGCGCAGAGTGGGAGAAGCTGCCGCGCTGCCTACCGCCGCGTTACTTATCCTCCGCCGCGCTGCCTCTCTCCTGCCGTCGTGGAGGGGCCGTTTTTATCGCGCGAATGCCACGCGCTGCTTGCTTAGAAAAATTGCAATCATGATTTATAAGGATCAATTAACATTACGCACCGCACGTATTTCACAATAATTTAACTTTCCACTAATTATTAACTTTTAATAAGGAGCTGTCGTTTTCGAATGGATGAATCTAATCTTAATATTGTGAGAATCTAGTCGCCCTCGAACCTACGTAGTATTTTAATGTTAGAATATGAGAAATAAGTATTCTCACTTTAAACTATCTGGAAAATACTCGATACTTAGCTTGCTTCAACGAAAATAAAGTCTTACGCGCGTGTGCAATATTTTGAATATAAAGGCGCGGATGTGAAAATTAAGTATGAACCCCCTTCCAATATCGTTAAAATTGAAAACATAGAGTTTGGATTTTGCAAATATGTTGTGGTGCTACCAGCAGGCCAGTGTTTTAATATCAGAGCACGCTACGACTTCTAAGTTCACGCACATGCCCCTTTTAAATATCCTTAAAATATCAAATATCGATCTTTCTTTTAGCGAAAATCAAGTTTTAATATTAGTGCCTGCGTCGACTGTGGGGTTTAAGTAGAGGTTCCTTCTAAATATCTTGAATGTAACCCACACATCCAACCCTACTTTGACGAAAATCTTATCGCGTTTGCCTCTCCGCACTACCTTATTTCTAAAACAAGACTCACTATTATCCTTCAAATACATAACATTGAGCTCGCCTTTAAAAAAATCGTACGCCCTCGTGCTCACAGATTTTTGAAATTTAGAATCTTTTCAGTCAATTATAGATTTTTAACAATTACAAATTTATCTGTATCCTTTCAGGTATCACTCTTAAAACCATCTCACGAATTTTAACTAAAATCGAATTTTGAAATTAATTTTGAAACTCACGCACAATGCCGTTTTTGAGTATCTTTGAAATACAAAAGTCCAGGGTTGTTTTATAAAAATTTAGTAGTGCTTGCACATACTTAGCGTTTTCAATTGAAATTTACTTCATAAATTTCTTATTCAATACCCCACGTTCAGCTCGATTTTAACGAAAATCTTGTCGCACTCGCAGCCATAGGGTGTTTTAAGTCCAAGCTCGGGGCAAACTTGAATATTAAGTAATTTTTCCCTTTTAATGTCATCAAAATCTAGTCGATTGTAAGCCTGTGCAGTGGTTTTAATGTCATAGAACACAGAAAGATCGAGGAATAAGTTCTCTCAAATACCTGGAGATACGTGACCCTGAGCTGTGATGTCGAAAAATCTAAACGCGCTATATGTGTATAGTTATTAACGTTATAAGCAAGAAGCGACTTTGGGTATTTTATTAAATATTTTGAAATTACGCAATATACGGATCAGTTTTATTAAAAATTTACTCGTGTTCGTTGCTGCGAAGTACTACCACGTGAGAGGGGGAGGAGTATTTGATGATAAAGTAAATCTTCTTCTAAATATCTTGGATACTCGACATCGACATCGTTTTCACGAAAATCTAGTCACGTTCGCGCATGTGTAGAGTCGTGATGTAAAATCGGCTGCGTTGTAAATCGAAGTCTTGCTCCTTTTAAATTCCTCAAAATATCTTATATCAATCTTACGTTTCAATGGTTCCGAGCTTTATCTTATGTCGCTCAAACAGTCAAACACAGAGTATAGTATTGTGACAGCCATAGAATGGAATATCGGAACTCATGAACAGAGACATGCTCTATCGTAAACTAAAATATTTTATCGTATGTCCAAATTTATAATTTATTGAAAACTTTATTGTTAGATTGGTTAAAGTTAGAAGAATGTCCAGAAAAAATTTGAAATCATTCTGATAATTTTTAGTCCTGCAATTTAAGTAAAATAGATTAAAAAATATTTCATATTATTTTGAGAAAATATTAAACCAGAAACTTTTAAACTGCGTTTACTAAAAACTTTCCATTCGTAGATTCGTTAAATCGTTTTATTGCATCTGAGATACGGTAGAGCATATCTTAAGCACGCCCGGTGATGCTTTAGAGTAACCTATGCTGGCAAAATGGGAAACTACGGAGATCGTAAGGGTTACGCAGTTTATGCTACTACGTGAGGGCCCGTTTCCCTTACACTACTGTTCGAAGACCGAAAAACATAAGATGATTTTTAATATTTTTAATGTAAGCCGACATCGAATTAAGCTTTAACGGCAATTCGCATTCTCATTACTTGAATATGAGAGTAATGGACGACTTGGGTAACTCAGTAATTGCTACTTTTAAATGTCCTTAAAATATTTCATATCGAGCTGGTCTTTCGTGTATATCATGTAGCCATCGTTTAATGTCAAAATAAGGCGCGACTTGTGGATAAAAAACATTCCTCATTTAAATTATTCGTAAAATACATAACGATAAGCTCGATATTACGGAATATTTATACACTTTCACCCCTATGTGGTGCGGGTCAATTAATTAAAAAAATTTTCAGCCATGATAACTGGGGATCCGCTGCAAAAAGTGAGTTACGCAGAAGTGAAATAGGGAGCAAGTCAACTATTTGAAGCAGTCTTAAGCCTACATAGCTGAGACGCACGAGGTCCAAGCATAAAGAGGTAGTTACGCTGTACCGCTGACTATTTTATTTAAATAATAAAGTTACATAACTACTTTTACATAACTAGTCTTTGGGTGGACTTTAAGTTCTCTGGTATGAGACTATTATTCTCTCAAAACTCTATTTATCAAATTACAACAGGAATTATAATACTTTTGTTTTCGATGATTAAGTACAAAGCATTCTTCAGCATTTTTAAAACACTCAATACCGAACTCACCAATTAGCGCAAAGCAGACTGACATATGCACAATTTTCTACTTCTCTCTCTCTCTCTCTCTCTCTCTCTCTCTCTCTCTCTTGAATTTTTTTACCCTTCATTTTAGTCTAGTTTCTGTCTTTTCAACCAGTGCACCCCATTTCTACTCCTCGGGCGATAAGTTTCCAATGAATTTTCGAGTTAACAATTCTTTTATGCGCTTTTGACTGCGTTATGAATCGGTTCCAAAAATTAAATTGGCGTTTATTCATAAAGTTTAAAGATAGGATTTTTCGATCCCTCGTCTTATTATACTATTGGACCTTTGAGCCAGTGCACCATCTTTGCACCTCCTCAGCAATAAGTTCCCGTTATATTTTTATGTCAACAATTTTTTTCATTTTCCTGGCAGCATTATAGATAAATCCCAAAAATAAAATTTGGCGTAAATCCAGAAACTTTTCAGATATAATTTTGCAATCCTTCATGTTAGCCTATTATCGGTGTTTTCAGCCAGGGCACCACATTTACACTCCTCGAGCGATAAGTTTCGAATGGATTTTCGATTTGTCAAATTTTTTGTCGCTCTCCTGTTAGCGTTGTATGTCGATGCCAAAAATAAAATTTGGCATTAATGGATAAACTTTGTAGATAGGATCTTTTCATCCTTTGTTTTCGTGTATATTCAGCCAGTGCACCACGTTTACATTTCCTGAGCGACAAGTTCCAGTTAGATTGTTATTGATTCCAAAAATATAATTTGGCGTATTCTCATAAACTTTTAAGATAAATCTGTTTTCATGGTATGTGGTAGCATGAGGATGGTTTTTGGGATTATTTTATGGGATGATTACTTGGTTAAGCGCTTATTTCACCTTCAACATTTGTTTTTTAATTAATACCTAACTGATAAACCAAAAAACTATGAACATTCTAAATTTGTAAAGCATAAATTGACTCACTCTTTGTTCCACGTCTGAGTTAAACTCTTAGTCTCTCAAAAATTTATTTATTAAATTATAATAGGAATTATAATAGGAATTATAAGTATTTTTAAAACAACTTATTATTATTTTTCGTCGACTTGTCGATGTTTAACTTTTAACTACGAATGCGACAGCCGAGTTATGTGAACATCTAGCAACGTCGCAGTATCTTAGCATCTAAGGATACTATTACTCTAGTTATAAAAAATTTGTTTCAATATTTGCAAAATATCCGGCCCTGAGCTCGCTTTAACGAAAGTCAAGTATTAGGCGCGTGCACAGTATTTTAAAGATAAAGAGCGCCCGACTGTGAAACTTAACTACTTGCCCCCTTAAAATATTCTTAAAATTTACGGCTAGAAAAAATCTATAGTTACTCTCGCAGCTCGCCACGATTACACATTTTGTATATGAGCGCCCGCGGCTACTTTTGTTTATTACGTATTAGAAGACATCGAAGCCCTTCAAAAATCAATAGGTCGCATAAAAACTATGCCTCGGCCAGAGCTCGAAATCACGGATATGAAAGATTAGTCCGGTGATATGACTACTGAGTACTCTATACTACTGACTACTCACTCTCTCTCCCTCTCTCTCCCTCTCTCTCTCTCTCTCTCTGTCTCTCTGTCTTTCTTACTTTCTCTGTCTCTCCCCCTGGCTCGCTCTCTGTTTTTCTTTCTCTGTCTCTCCCCCTGGCTCTCCCTCTCTGTCTTCCTTATTCTGCCTCTCCCTCTCGCTCTCTCTCGTTTTCTCTCTCTCTCTCTCTTTCCTACTCTCAATATGTGCCAGAATAAAAATTAGACATTTGTTTTGTTTTAAAAAAGAAATTATTCTATTAACAGCAGTCTATTAAATGCAGTCAATGCACTAGGTGTTGGAACTGCCCTCTATTAACCTCGATGTACTGACGGTCCTTTCGTGCTATCGCCTGCGTTGCTCCAACGACATGCTCCTGTTCGATTGTCGCAAAGGCTGTTACAATGCGGTCCTCGAAGTCTTCTATTGTTTCTATTTTGTTAAAGTAGACCTTTTCTTTCGCCGCTCACCAAAGAAAATAACCGCACGGATTAAGATCGGATGATCTGGCTGGTCACTTCCAAATTGGAGCACATCGTCCTATCCAGTCCCCTCCGTAGTTGCAGTTAAGATACTCCTTGACTGGTGCTAATTTCTTCGAAGATTTTATGCGAGATTATTGTTATGCCGTTAAACAAAATCAAGTATTTAGAAAGATTCTACTTTATTTTGAAATTTATGTACTGTAGTAGCTCCGAGGTGAAAACTTTTTTCTAGCACATCAAATGTTATGAATGAAAGCTCCCAATAAGCAAATGAGTACGAACCTGAACCCGTAAATATGCGATAATGAGTAATGCACAAATCCGAAGAACGGAGGAACATGGCCCAACATAAAATCCGGGTTAGCGACGTGCTGAGCGTCAATCGAACATGAATGTCAAAGGCGCATGGCAACAATTGTTTCAAGTCAGCAGAGCAGCCAACGGCGAATCCACGAGATATTGAATCATCGGCACGAGGATCCAACGTGAGATTAGGGGGGGGGGGGGAAGAAGTGAAAAAACGAGAAGAAATAATTCCCTACTCAGGAACCCCCGGCCGAGAATATTAAAACTGAGGGAATGCATCAAGAAGAGGTCAGAAAGAAAGAGAATAACATTAGGACCCAGTCAGAAAGAAAGAGAACAACAGTAGGACCGACAGAAAGAGAGAGAAAGACACCATGGCGAACGCGGCTAGAATATCTCTCTCTCTTTCTCGCGTAAAAGTATTCGAATAAACTATCCTAATTATGCTTTAACTCTCACACGTAAGACAAATAACACGACAATATTTGGACCATCTTATATTACTCGAAATTTAGGTGGGCTCCGGCATCGAAAATGAGAAATAATCATATACACAAAGATAAAGCAGACAAGATGTTGTAATAAGATAGGCTTGCATATAAAATGTGTATTATTTTAAAAGTTATACGAATTTATGAGATTGAAAAACTTAGATTTTTACCAGCAAAATGGGCAGGGTATCCGTGATGCATAAATACAAATCGTCGACGAATAAGCGGAATATCGTCTGCCTGTTTATCTGGGAAAAGTATGTCGTGCGTTCACCTCTGATCAAGTGCAGATAATTTTCACCATTGAGTCTCTCCGGCAAAGAAAATAGGACCAATCTACAGATAATTAATTTTGAAACTAAATTAGAATAAACTGGAATAATGGTTAAGGGGGTCTTACACCTATAAATTTGGAAAAAAATAAATAGTTTTTTTACTCGATTTTTCGATTCTATATAATATTCTAAACTTGTAAAAACAGTTTGAGTAATATATTAGAAAAATTACCGAAGATATAAGCAAAAATGTCAATAAACTTCTATAGGAACGTGCCACCAGTTTAAACCAATTAGGG
>JAYJLV010103502.1:16255-37144 GCA_036873485.1 Torymus texanus | reverse complement strand
ATATCCCACACTCCTCACGCCTCATATATTCATACGCTATATATATATATATATATATATATACATACCCACTCTCCTCTTCTCTCTCTGTCTCTCATCGCGCGTAGATATTACCATCGGCTTCTGCAGATTATTCGGTCGCGCGCGTTAATTGAGTTTACGGGGAACCGCGCGACGGATAGTTACAAGCCTGCACGCCTACACGCGTACACATAACGTACCTATACGCGTATACATACATACATACATACATACTACTACTACTACTACTATTACTACTTGGATGGATTAATGCAGAAACGTTTAAGTTGTCCATACGGCGGATAAAGACGCGCAGGGCATATGGCAATCAGAGTTCGTCTACGGAGTTGTATATACGCGAGAACGTCGCGCCTTGCGAACTTAGAGCTATAAGGAAGGACTTGAGGAGAGAGAGAGAGAGACAACGAAGAAGGGGAGTATGGTATAGTGGTACGCTTTCATCAGCGAAACTTCGGGCCCCAGGCGACAAATTACTACCGATCCTAATAAGGGGAGCCCGCACGAGCGCGTCTGTGTCGCAGCATTGCTTGTCGCCTGAGAAACCAGGAGGATCCCATTACGTGCTGTCGCCGTTGCAATTTCAATATCGTGTTTATAGCTTGTTTCGTCGTTGCCAGCAAAGCATAGACTAAAAGTGAAAGAGAGAGAGAGAGAGGGAAGTAGAATCGTATCATCGAGACTGATCATCTTTCGTTCGAGATAATGTATATATGTATATAGAAGGGAGTAATCAAAGGTATCGTTCATAATTAGGTTGAGGTGAATTGTTTTACTGAGGATTTATTCTTGGCAAGGTTTAGATGTGTATATGTGAGGTATTTGAAAAATTATTTATGTGTTATGTACGTTTGGAAAAGAATAATAAAATTTTCTTAAGGCACACATATGGGATAAAGCTTATCTTGTATTTTAGGCGTTTCTGAGTGTAAAAAAGGATTAGGAACACGATCGATTTGATGGTATCATTTTTTGCTGACAATAATTCGATTTTTTTAAAGTGATTAATAATAACTCTAATTTAGTCCTAAACGAAACTAGAAAGTGGGACCTTTTCAGATCTTCTTTCAGCATTAGAAAATATTTATTCCTTCAAAAGTTATGTGAGTTTGAAGTTGATCTTAAAATTGACAAAATACTGTAAACAATTTTTCACTCTTTGCCATAATTTCCGTAAATTTTTAGCTTATCTTCAAACTTACACAACTTTTGATGAAATCAATATTTTTCTAATATTCTATTCAAGACGTAAGAGGAAAAAGAATAATTTTTAGAATATCTCATATACCTACTAAATAAGTAATCGAGTGAATCGCCCTTTCAAATCCGTTCTAGAAAGAAAAAAAAATCTACCGACCGAAAGTACTCGCTGCAGTAAAAATGAATGAACCAAAGCCTCGAAGAGCCCATTACCCCCTTTTTTTTAACCTCCTCCTCCTCCTTCTTCTTCTTCTTCTTCTTCTTCTTCTTTCAAAACCACCGCATCTCCTCTACTAGCTCTAGCACGCTACAGCGGTAATCCATTCGAATAATTCCAGAGGCTCGAATTCAAAGGCCAACCCACGCGTCACCCGCAAATCCGGGACGACATCTCCTACTTCTCCTTAACGAGCGCGCGTCGAACCACGAAAAAAGCGTCAGCGGCTCACTACCGATCGGCCATTTATCCTCTGCGGCTCCAAGTATAAAAAAAAAAAACGAAGTAGGACCGAGAGAAGACCAAACGAAGCTATATATATACTCACACTCGCTGTATCACTGTCGCGTAGACACATATAGTAGTGGACGAGATCCAAGAGGAGTTTTTTTCACCAACGAGAGAGAGAGAGAGAGAGAGAGACGTCTGATTTACGACTAGCAACACTGCTTTTTTCAAATTCGCGATATACTGGCAAAAAAAGTGTAAGAGTGTAACGAGAAAGCTCGGTGAAATCCCTTAAGCCAATTTACACGCGGTAATGACGAGCGACGCGTGGCAGAGGTGGGCACACCCGCACACGTGTATTTCTATATGTATCGGTGGATGGTAACAAAAAATAAAAGAAAAAACAACTTGGTAGCGAAGAGCGCAGACATGGCCATTAATCTCGGGAGTTTGTACGTACGTTACGCTGTTGCGAGAGTAGATGTGTCTTCAGGATGGATTCCTATATGTGCGCGTTGTTGCTCGGGGTTTGGTACTATAGTAGTAGTGCGCAGTGTCTTGAGACGACGATGTTGCTGCTCCTTCGTGTTGTGCTATGCCGTTTGTAAAATGACATGAAAGCTGATCTTGCTGTAGCTGCGAAATTAGTTTAGTTATATACAGAGTTTCGTCGTTATCACATTGTATCTTCTCTGTACCCTACCGTGTGTCTATATGTATATTCATCTTTAGATCAATATATTATATGCACGTAAATTTATCTTTATTATATTAAACTGCTTTTATTGTTGTTGTATTTTAATTGGCCTTTATTTAAAATTAGTGAAAAAAACTTATAATTTATTACTCTCAAAGTATGCTATATAATTAAGAATAAATAAATACGTAGAAAATGCGTAATTATTCCTCTTTAGCGCGTACAACATAATCACCTTAATTATTAATTTAAAAATTAAACATCCTTCTATCCACGCTACCAAAAGAATGATTAAATTTCAATAATAATAATAATAACAACGGTTCGTTCCTTTGAACCGTGGAAGCTACGTAAACGCGCTATACTATAAAAACGGTTGCGCAAAATCCATGCAAAACTAATAACATCTTTTTAAAAGGGAAGCACAACCTTTTAATCAACGCTATCTCACACATATATACATATACATGCGTGTGTGCAACGAATAGCCAGAGCTGTATGTGTATATATGTAGGCAACATACAAAATAATACGCTAGAAAAACAGAACGTGCGAGTTGTTTACGTAGCGTCAACGTACGACTCTGTGTACGATTCTTTATTTAATAAAGTTTGTCGAGTTCTTATATTCCCTTGCAATTCACGCGTGTATATATACACTCGCACAGCGGGTAATTTATTTTTCGAGAACCTCGAGTTACAGTCCTGTCTATAGATATATACGTATACATGAAATACGGAAAAAATTCGAGACTTTTCGTAAAACGATAAACTTCGCGTTTTAAGTGTAGCTTACGATATATATATATATAGAAAAATTTAAACCATAGCAGCTATTCTAAAATATGAAATATCTTTAACCTGTGTAAAATTTCACAAATACCTATATAACAACGTATTTAATATCCGTTATAATTAGTTTCATTATAAATTTTTCATAAAACCCACTCCTCCTGTTTATCCGTTCCAGAATTAACAAAAAAAAAAAATTTTTTTATCGAACGAAACCGGCGATAGGAAGAAAATAAATTTCCTCTAATTAAAAACACTTACTTGCACCGTAAGCCGCCTCTCTGCTATACTATTTCGCTTCTCTCACACCTATCCACACACATATACATATATATACACACACAGAAAGCTTCGCACGACTTTAATTTCGAGAACACGGCGCGACGTTAATTTTTGTGTACAATACCCTCGGTTGTACTCGCTCGCTTGCTCGCGCCTTGGCATTTCCAATTTCGAGTCAAAGTAGCGCGGCAATTGGAAGGCACAGGGAATTCGAAAATCCTACGCGCGTGATATTCCGAGAAGCCAATCTCATCGTGAACGAGGACCGAAGTGAGTATAGATATAAGCATCGGTGTATAATATCGGAAGCGTAGAGTGTGGATCGCAAGAAAGGGGAGACAATATTAATATGATATTTAAAGTGTATAGCGAATTTTCCATAGAGATAGAGAGATCGAATATATAGAAGATTCGATAATGTAGCTTGTATCGTGTAGATTTCGACGTAGACATCGTGTAGACGAAATTTCATATTTTCGATGTACACAGGTAGTGTAAAAGTATTTGATAAAAAAATTTAGAGTTTTGAAATGCATACGCTTATATGCAATAATGCTGAAAGGAAAGTGTGTATTCTCACTTCCTCTCTTAAAAGAATGATGATAGAAATGTGAAGCTGAAATAAAACTTTCGCGGTTGGTTAAATCCGTTTAGCAGAGGTCTGTGATTGGTCGTTGCAGACGTAAACTTTAGGTGCCATCTGATTGGTTGAGAAACTAACCTGTATATGAAATGATCTGTGTTTTATATTTTGAGTCTTATTCTCTTTTTAATCCTCTCTTAAAAGAATGATGACGGAAATGTGAAGCCGAAATAAAACCTTCGTGGTTGATTAAGTCGGTTTAGTAGTTGTCTGTGATTGGTCGTTGCAGACGTAGACTTTTTACTTTAGGTGTCATCTGATTGGATGAGAAACTAACCTGTATATGAAATGATCTATGTTTCATATTTTGAATATTATCCTCTTTTTAAAAAATGATGACGGAAAAGTGAAACCAAAATAAATGTATGTAATTGGCTTATTCGTATATATTCGAATGCCTGATGACTTAGTGTTCTTAAAAGACGTATGATAAAATGTCGTATGATAAAATGTCTAACTTAAAAATGGGTGTACTCTCAAAATTATAACCTCAAAAATTTTATATGTAAAATGGTATTGAAATATAAGAATTAATGTAAGTATTAATTAAAATATCAAAAGTTGAAACTTATCATTTAGAAAATTTAAAATATAAATTAGATATGTAGAAAATAAAAATTATACGCGCGTGATCTTACTAATAACCTAAAATACAAAAAGAAAAACAATAATCGCGAGATTCGGGATCGTGACAGTACGAGGTCGTATACGGTATAATTCCCACTGTTTTCCTCGTTACCCAACACCACACTTGCACGAGCAATTATTCCGTTCCAATTTAACCTTCAGTGATCGTAGCGTTACGAGCTCAGCCCGCAATCTCCCAGGAGCCTTCGCTCAACGCTTGCAACCGTACACACAAACATACATACAGTACATACACGTAACGCGACTTATAACGAGAGATCGATTAGGACGATTGGGTGTGACGGTGTGATGAGTGCGCAAGCTACATGTGCTTATTACTGAGGATGCTCACGAGTTATAACATCTTCATACGTTGAAATCACAGTTGATTGCTGTTATGTTTAATATGGTAATATTTTGATATAAAAAAAACAAGATATATTTTCAACATTATTTATGACCTTCGTTCTGCAAATATCGTATATTATGGCAACTGTATATATACACGCACAGTCGTCTTCGCCGCAGCTTTATACACGAAACTAATTAAATTCATAATTAAATTATGCATGCGTAACTCGCACATTTATGCGAGAGCATTACCGCAAGCCATTCTGTGTTTAGAATATTTTACATGTACCTTGTAAACCAGTGAATCGTTATATTTTCTCTTGTAATATATAATATATTTTTCTTATTCAAGTATGTATACATAAAACATCATCGATGTACATATCACACACACTTTTTTTAATCAACTCAACAACAATAATATTATATTATACCTATAATAATACTTTTTAAACGAAATTAACGTAACCACCCTAAGAACCGACCATCGCCAACCGCGTGCTACAACACAACAAGGCGTACCATCTTCAAGCAGTAAGAGAATCACACATATATAGCGTGCGGGTACACACATGTGGCAGTAGCATGCACCTCGTCTCTCTCTCTCTCTCTCTCTCTCTCTCTATACACTAGACGCAGTCGGCCGGATATCAGCGCGGCACTTGTAACGAGCGTGTAATTATGCATACCGGGACCTCGCCTACGGCGTAGTCACCGTCGTCGTTCGCTGTTGCTGCTGCTGCTGTTACCGCATTCTCCGTATTCCACGTGTATAGAGCTAGAGTACGTTGACGCGCGGTCGGTTGTGAGGACACAATAATGCGATAATAATTGTATCGTCGCGGTACGTTAAGTCAACTGCTGCTGTTGCTGTTGTTGTTGGTAGTGGTGGTGGTTACGAAAAAATTTGGGTAAAGTAAAAAGTGTTGTTGGATTGTAGATGGTGTTGGTACAACTTCTGCGGTTGTGGTTTAGTATATTTCAAATATATAAGATGCATAATTATATAAAGAGGCATAGATATATTCTTAAAGTCTGTGGATGGCAAGTGCTCGAGAGGTCGGAGATCATTAAAGAGTCGGAAAATAAACCATAATCACGGCCTTGAATATACGGAGGTAGAGCCTTTAATCTTTGCCGGCTATACGCCACTAAGTAAATTTCAATCTTTCCGCCCGGCGCTTATTAGCGGTGGAGTTTGCGCATCGAATGCGGCCCGCACGCGCGTTTGCCCTTTTACTCTCTGTAGTAATCTCACCGAGAATTTACTATGTAGACGTACTTGTTACTCACTTATTGAACTCATAACTCGTTGAATGCACGGACGAGATGTTGATGTTGATTTTATCGTTGTTGGGTATTTACGAATTTAACATATTAGAAATAATTTAACCTTAGTGGAAATTTTAGCTATATATGAACTGACCAGAAAGTTAGAAAATCGTAAATTATGGTTAACCCTTTCAGGACCGAACAATGAACATTAATACAAAATTGTTTTGTTCACTCCTATTGTATCTAAAATATCGTAACTAAGAAAAAACAACAAAAATTTTTTTTTGTTTTTTTTTTTTGTTTCTTTTTTGTTTTTTTTTTCTTTTATTTTTTCTATTTTTTTTTGTTTTTCAACAAGAAAGCAACAGCAAATAGACACTATAATCTTCCAATTGAGTCACCATGAGTTCAAAATATTGATTGAAACATTTTTTAATATCATGTTACATGAGAATAACACTAGGAGTCAAAGGGTTAATTAATTTCGAAATATTTGTAGTTAAGTTAATTACTCATTTTATCTTATTGAAAGAGAGATTAAAGAGCAATGGATAGATTATCAAAATATAAATAAATAATATTACCTAGAATATCATTTGTTTGTTATTCTCATTCTATGAATAATTCTTCAAAACTTTTATTTCTCCATCTCACTCTGTCTCTCTAACCTCTCATTGTAATAACAAGTCATCTACAAAACATTTCATATGACTAAACAAATTAGTATACTAGCCTTCAAGAACCTCATTCCATCTTTCAGTCTATTAAACGTTCAAATAATAAGAGAACCCTCGTTAATTCACGGTGGGAACTAGGAATTAAATTACAGAAATTCCAATTTTTATAGCAAGGTTTTAATCTAAATATCCAATTATTCGTTATACAATGTTTTAAGTTTCCACTATAGTGGATAAAACATACATTTTCTTTAATGAACAAAATATATTGACCAAAAACGATAAAATAAATGAAGTTAATGTAACCAGGTACATTCAAAATTCACCACAAACTTCCTTCATCCTCACAATGCGGAACCTTCAACCTTCTTCTTCGTATATGAACCGTTACCTATATATGTATATATATATAATATATAGAATCTGATCGACCTTTGCCCACCGCTACGTAACGAACCACCATAGCCCCCAACTCGCGCGTATTGTACGCTATCGCCTTCTCTCCCTCTCTCTCTCTCTTCCTCTTCTACCGATCGATGCCCGAACAACTCGCTAACTCGTTCCCGCGCCAGAACCACGCGCCTCACGGGTACGCGCCACGTGCCAAACGTGAACGCGCCGCGCCGCTCGCACGTCTGCATCCCTGCATAGCAGCCAATCGATAAACTCTGCGCAGGAGAGGGAGAGAGAGAATAAGTGAGTGGAGGGGTAAGAGTCGAATTTTTTCAACGCTAATTGTTGTTGTACATTCCAGTGGCTGAAGTTGGTAAAGAGTGGGTTGGAAAATTCTGTGATTTTTGTTGATTATTCGGAAGTTCTATTGGTAATTGTAAACTAAAATTGCAAGGAAGGATATATAATAATATGGGTTTATGTTAAAAATATAGTGTTTGCAGAATAATTTACTTTATACTGCTAGCTTAGACGAGAATTCAATTTATTCACGTTGCTTAGATTCATTATCAACTTATCCACGTGACATTTTTTATTATTCAGCTTTAGATTCTTGTAATTAGCCAACTTTTTCACGTACATGCGCGCGCATGAAGTAACGTATGGCGATTCGCATAGCTCGCAGTAGAGAGTTTAAGACCGGAAAGTGCACCGGGAGGTTTTTTCACGTGGAAGGCTAATTGATGCCCAACAAAGAAAATAATTGCTTCGGGGAAAAAGATGATGGACGAAGTCGGCTTGTACGTATGCTACGGCTTTTCTCTTTACCTTCGTTGAATAACAAGCATGCGCGTACGCGTGTATAACAATTTTTATGGATACCACGTGAACGTATAGTTTTTGTATTCACGATGTGTATATATAGTGTACTAATGAATAGGATTACTAGAATTAAGCAGTTTATGAGTGAAGAATGTTTTCTTTTCTTCGTAAAAGAATCGTTAAAACAATTACAAGACGCAGTGCAAAAACTATCAAGCAAGAAATATATTACCTTTACAAAATTATTTAACAAATTAACCATTATACAAATTGTATCGTTTTACCTTGAAATTAAAAATACACAGTAACCCTGATACATATAACCACATGAAGCACATAACGACGTGAGCATCTAACTTCAAGGAATGACGATGTGAACTTCCACAGTAGTCTCGTCTTCTACTTCACGTTTCATGTCTCTTGCTAAGCTATAATTGCTACAACACAGACCTGAAGTTTATCAAGAATCTGCCAGGCAACATCGTGTTAGTGTTTCATGAAGATGCACATCCATTGAGCAACAACGCGAGCGCGTGCCTCGCGATCCAATTATTGACGCTTGTTTTGTAATGAGTAAACCTGGCAATGCGCACCGTGTATATATGCTTTGCGGGAAAATCGAGTTACACTTTGAGATAGCACTGTGGGTTTACATTGTAAATTTGTCGGTTTGAGCCTATTTATAAGCTGTGATCTTCTACTGTATCGTACAGATTTGCTCGTTCAGTATATAGCTTTAATTTTGTTAGTTTACGAAAATTTTATATCATAAATATCGCATAAAGTGTTGTAAAAAGACGTACAACTTAGGTATTTAAAGAAATGTAAAATTATAAGAACAAAAAAAAGAATAAGGTAAACGTTATTGATCAGTAGAAAGAGAGGGAAAAAAAGAAGCTTAAGCAAAAAATAATCAAGAAAAGCAACGAAGCACGAATGAAAACCTCACGATCATTCCCCCTTTTATCCATTTCACTTCCCGCAACGCGACTTACAAAGCATCGCGCGAGCAGCCGCAAGGACCAAATCCGAAATAATCGTCTTGTTTTCCCTCTGTTGCAGCGGCGAGCAGAATGTTTCGGCAGGAGGTACCCCGATTAAGACGCATTCCTTGGCTTCGCCATACAGTTGGAAAAGAGAAGAGAGAGAGAGAGCAAGCAAGAGATAGCAAGAGAGAGAGAGAGAGAGGGAAGGAATGTCTTTGGAAGTTGAAACGAGGGGCGCGCCTCGAGGTAAGTTCTGTCTTCGCATCTTGGAGACTTGCTATAGGGGAGGGAATGAAGGATAGTTTAATTGGTTAATCTTGTGCTTTGCTACAGATGTTAGATGATTTGCTGTGAAATTAAAGTGCTACGATTGCTAAGCTCTCCATTCAAAACTATAAAGTAGAAAATTTACAATTAGCTATGCTTTATAGAAAAAGAAAGTTTTGAATTTCGTAACACTTCTCCAACCCTTAGATAACAATCTTTTCTTGGATAAGAAAAGGGTAACACTCGAACTAGCCTATAAACACTTCTTAATATATTGACATTGTAAGCAATCTTTGCTAAGTCTCTGCAAACAATTCCAGCCATGTAGACATGTAATAGACCCTACACGCGATTGTCAAAACAAACGGAAAGAGATTACAGGCTTCAGTAGAAAACGCGACTGATGGATTGATGGTCCATCGCACGATTCTATAGAATTGACCAGTCAACTGGAATCATTCGATTACGACTGCTTACTTCCCTTTGCTCGCCAGTTTTTTCTTTCCTTCCTCTCTCGTCTTTGTTTTAGCGAAAAGCAAGAGCAGGACTAAGGAAAAGGACCTTTTCTTTACTACTACTGCTGGTCTGTGCCTATTAATTGCACGAAAGGTCGCAGCGGTTTTTGCACTCGACTGAAAAATTCGTAGCAACGTGGCTACGTATTCAGAATTGCTATAGAGACGCTGGTGGTTATTGATCGCAGGCTTTTTAAGACTTTTCATTTTATATATAAAATGCTATTATTCACCTGTACTTGTTATATATATATATATATATATATATATATATATTTATTTATTTATTTATTAGCGACACATTGAGCTTCCGCAAAAGATTGCAATGGATGAATAATACATTGAAATATTCTTTGGAATATATAGCTTCGTGACATAACCGTCGCCCCGCGCCGAGCGTAAAAGAAATTCGAAATGAAAAACTTTATGAAAAGTATAGAGGAAACGAGAAAGAAATTGAAAGAAGACCAGAAGAATTTAAATTTTGTTGAAAAGAGGAAAATCAGTGTCTCGTAACCATAAAAAAAAGCTTTGGAATGCGTTCAGACCACCGCGTTCAATAATTTCTTATCTCCGCAATACTAAAATAGATAAGGTATTGAAAAGTTTCTTGCGCGTTAAAATTTACTTGAAATTTCCTACTAATATGAAATTTCTTTTTATAAAAAGTGTATATACGGCGGTTAAACTTTTTTTATAACAGTTTACCATAAAGTTTAGTTTTAGATTAAAAGGTTTTACATTCGACTTTTGCCAACACATTTGAAATATCATTATTTTCGAAAGTAAAGTGTAAATTTGGAAGTAATAAAAACAATCTTACAAAATATTTATAGATGTGTTGTTCTCATGTCTAAAATTACATTATTTAATTATACATAGATAAATCGAATCACATAAAAAAAAAGTAAAATTAAGGTTCCCCTTATACAATGAAATAATCGTATAACTAGACTAATCTTTTCATTCCATCATAAGAAATGTAAAAAAAAGTATATAAATTGAAATAACTGCAACCTACCCGTAAATATCAGCGACCTTTCCAAGCCACAAAATCATAGAACTCCCGCGTACCCGAAGAATCACCGCAACTGCCGCGTGGCAACGTAATACCGAATTCGACGAGCTCACAAAATCCCATCCTCACGCGGCCCCTTCGGATTATTAGTAACCGGAGAAGGTGCAAAGACAGACTCCTCGTGACAAAGTCGGATAACCAAGAGAGAAAGAGAGAGAGGCGCGCACTCGAACGATAAAAGACTCGAGAGGGGCAGTAAAGACTTATCAAACCCGAAGTGATATCGTAAAGCGAAATCGAGAAGGGAAAACGAGAGTAATTGACATTCGGATGTTCATCGGCGCGTTATACGCGTATAGGGATATAAATCTTTTGCATTGCACAGTGGTAGGAAATCGAGCGATTTTCACTTGTAAAATGAATTTCCCGAACGATTGTTATTCTTCAGGAATTATGGCAACTGATATAATCGACTGTCGCACTTTTTATGTATTCACGCCGCTATGACTGTGGTTTGGAAAATTTATGAACCGATCGGGACCTATGGAACACGATGGAAGATTTTTTCGATCCGTTCTGGAACTGTGATTTTTTAGATTAGATTGTGACTCTCCTCTGTGAATCGTATCTCTCATGCTGGTACCTTGCTCCATTGTAAAAAAAAAGAAATTTAAGGTATGAGTAATATACCTTTAAAATAGACATAGAGATTGGATTATTTGAATAATTACTTGAAAAATCATCCTTTTACAAGACTCTTACCCAAGAGTTAAGCAAAACCAGTATAGTTAATCGTCAATTTACAAAACACAAACACACACACAAACTATAAACTCGCGTGCGCGCAACACCACAACCAGCTAATGGCGAGCAATTTAAACTGAAATCCGATTATACTCGGACTTGGCTACTAGGAAGAATCGTCATGCACGCAACTGGCCAGCTAGAGCTAGGGTTAATCTTTTGTACGGGATCGTACAGTAGCCCATGTAAATGAGAGAGAGAGAGACGAGTCTTGCCGATGTGAATTGTTAATCTCGCCACGATGCGAGAGTACTACGACTGTTTACCTGGAGTAATCGTATGGGTATGTATGTGTGTGTGTATGGAGGCCGTACGTTGTTAGCTTAGCGGGAGGTCAAGGGAGAAACTGACAGTAGGGATGTGTATGTGTATAGTGTTTTTACTGTGAGAGTATAGAAAATGAGAAACCGTATAAGAATAAATATTAAAATGATAGTTTATATAATCGTAGACCAATTTATAATTTAACGGATGACATCGTCAACTGTTGCAGAACATTTGAAATAAAACTTGTACGGGAAGACGATTCATTACACTCGGGACTACGGTTAGTCCCACGTGGCACACAGGTAGATGACCGTTGCTGAACGAAGCCAGCTGTCTTACTATTCCCGTGGCTCCTTTGGTAAACTTTGACTCTCTGATATCCATTGGGCATCTGTGATGATAGATAAATAAATGAATGAATAAGAGAAAAATCGGTTATTTGCTATAACGATGGAACATTTCGTTGGTCAATAATCATTGCGTATTAATATTTAACCAAATGTATATATTAAATGTTTAAATATTAATATTCCTCGTATTAAACTTTGTTCATTAACTGTACAAAACAGTCCTTTCAAACGTTCGGCGAGTTTAAGTATTGATCGTGCTGCTGTAATAGCTAAAACTATAAACTTGTGGAGAGAGAGAGAGAGAGAAAACCGTGAACTTGGAAATTCATTTTCTCATATATACTCAAAGAAAACTATTTTCAGCTCTTTTAGCAATTAAAATTTCGTAATACTCACTGTACATGTGTATATACTTGCTGAAACTTTCCAAGTCTTTTAATCACTGTAACGATTTATGCCTATGTGTGTGTGTTTACATTAGCAAAACTTCTCCTACTCTCAGCTTCATTATAATGCAAATGACGAAAAACAAGCAATCATTCACTTCGCCACCCCATCACGTATCCATACCGGAATAATATCAACTCGATCGAGCTAAAATCACTCTATCCTTGAATTTCCATAAAAATTGATCCAGAAGTATTATTTTATTTCCTAGAAAATTCATATGAAAATTATGGTTTAACAATTTCTTCTTTACATCAAATATTAACCGAATCTAATTTCAATATTCTTTGAATATTAACTTTATTCTCATCGTATTTGCTCAGTAAAATAAATGAAAATTAAACATCGATAAAGTAATCCTAAAGAAAAGATCCAGCATTTCACAGAGAAAAACATTTTGTTTTCAACGCTAACGTAGCAAAGTGATAATCACATTCGACATCCATAAGGTCATTTAGCCCATCGGACAGATCAACGCCCTTCTCATCCTCTGTCTTTCCCCTCAGACCACGCTAGTAGCCATCTTTAATTACAGCCACTTAAGTCGGCCACCCGCGCTTCGCTATCTCTACCATCCTGGGATATCGCACTACTCTCTCTCTCTTTCTCTCTCTCTCTCCTACCACCATGTGTCCAGACGACGAAATTCCGGTTAACGTTATCGGACGCTCTCTCTCTCTCTCTCTCTCTCTCTCTCTCTCTCTCTCTCTCTCTCTCTCACTCTCGCGCAGATCGATGGAATTAGCCGATAGCCCGGGCCGAATTTGACTAGAAAGTCGATAACGTAGCCTGGCGTTCACTGTCGCTCGGTCTCGTAGCGCGTCTGCCCACGGGAAATCGAGGAAGCGGATTATCCCTCCTCTCTCTCTCCTATCCGAGCCAAACAAAATTACCAAGTCGCGCGCGAACTTCGCTGTGTAAGGGCGAGAGCGATGACGAGGGGGAGTGAAGGGACAAGAGAGAGAGAGGGGAGGAAATGTGATTTTTTTTTTTGGAGAGAGCGTCAATGGGAGAAGAGGTTTCTTTCACGTGGTGCGTCTTTGGTTTGATTAATTTTATAAGGGGAGAGATGGAAACGAGTATTTTACTCAGATTTCCTGATTCAGTGTATCATCAGAAACTGATCAGGGGAAGTGTAGTAATAAGAGTGTATACAAATTACTTTGTTAAAGACGACAAGGGTCGGTTGAAAAAAAAAAAATTTAGGTAATTTGCTCACAAAAGGAGGTACCTTAATAAACCAAGGATGTTGAAAACAATTGAAATCTGCTAAATATATTTCTGCACAATGAAAAATGAAAATTTATAGATTTCTATGTATACTTGTATATAAGTCCCAACCAAATTTTAAAAGAAAAAACAAGAATATAGCAAATATTATTTAGCTAAAATGAAATTTCAGCTTTAGCCAAACCCCCTTGGCGACATCTTTCCCACGAACGCAGTGCGTGGCAGCCCAATAAAAGTAAAAGCCGAAATCGGCTATGGAGGGATAGAAAGTTCGCGCTATATCGTCTATATATATATATATACACACGCAAACTACAAAGGCAGAAAAGCGATCGGAATAAAGGATCCGTCTATATATATATATATATATATATATATATATATACACACACACACATCGGCCAATCCTAGATAGGTCGTACGACTTCGCGGGCAACGATAGACGACCCGCCGAGCAACGAAAGAGAGAGAGAGAGAGAGAGAAGGGGGCAAAGTGAGAGAAGGGGGCAAAGTGAGAAAAGGGGCACACGACGACGAGAAACGCTCGCGAAGATTTCTAAAGCGACTATACTCCGGTCTCTCTCTCTCTCTCTCTCTTTCTCTCCACCCACTTGATCGTCGCCTACCCATGCGTATACGTATGAGGGCGTATGTGTATACGTATAGATATATATATATATGTATGTGTAAGCGTGGGTAAGAGAACGAGAGAGAGAGAGAGGAAAACGTTCGACGTTTATGGGTCCGCCTATAGCAGTAAAGCGCGCGATTTGATGGGAGCCAATACATTTGAGCTTATCACCTTATCGCGACTGCTGCGAAAGGGGAAAGGGGAGAGGGTATACCGTCCTCTCTCTCTCTCTCTCACCCCAACTGCCATAAAATACCGAATGAAGCTCCCGCAGGTTGCTTGCCTGCCTGCCTGGCTGCCTACCGCATGCCTTCCCCTGCCTCTAAAAAGGGGTGAGAGGCCCTAATATACTGTTAGTGTGTGGCGCACGCACGCCTACTCTGTGTATATGTGTACGAAACGAAGGGAAGAGAGAAGAGGAAGCTCGAACTGCACTGTACACATGGATGATTTATGTTAGTGTGTACGTGTGTATATACGCGTGTGCTTGATAAAACTCTTTTACCTTTGTATTTTGCTTCAAGGAGAGGAACTTAACTTTTTTTACCTGTCATAAGTGTATACGTACTTCTGTAAAGCTTATCGTTCTTGAATTGTATATTTTTTAATTTTCTTATTTATGTAATTAGAAAATATCGATATGGTTACTTAATAAGAGTTAACGTAGTGGTGGTTGAATGCACTCAAAGATTTTCGTGGACGCAATAAAAAGGAAGATATCACTTCAGTAGATTGATTCTTTTCGCGGTAATGGAAGCTACTCTTTTTTTCCTTCCTCTCGCACTTATCTACCCGCCGCTCTTAAAGCAATTACGCTCTTTTATAGCTTGAAAATATACCTCTTTTTTCTTCTTTCGCGAAGTTCAAGAGTAGAAGTAAAAATTTCTTTCTTTCTTTCTTTCTTTTTCTCTCCACCGCTTTTATACTTTTCGACAAATCTCTATGCGGTGATTCGAGATAAGAACTTGCTAGAGAAATTTTCAAATGGTCCGGTTAACGTTCTTTTTCTTTTCTCTTTGTCTTGGCACGATAAAGGTAGTTAATAACGACGAGGTTAAAGAACAATAAAATTTAATAATAGTCGAATACTCATATCTCGCTGCGTTACTTTTCTACATAAACAAACCGTTATGCTTTGATCAAATATAATCTAAATAACCAACGTATAGGATAATTAGGTCACATATTTACGTTGTAATCATCTCTCTTTATACATATATACGAGCATCTACTCATCTTCACCCATGCGTCATAAAATTACTACATCGGAACCTACGTAGGAACAGAAACCTCTCATTAATCAATCAAGCACAGTGAGAGCCTACCACACGAGTTGCTACACTCCTCACACATTATGGATACGTCGTTTCACTTACGCGAGAACCGATATTGGCGCTTGCAACTGCGCCTATCGACGATAGCTTCCTATATATATATACACACACACACACACACACACACACACACACACACACACACACACGTGATCGCACGTTCAATACGCGCGCGCGGGTATAACGCGTTTAAACGCATTTAGAATACAAGCGGCCGATTAGCGTAGAAGAGAGAGAGAGAGAGAGAGAGAAAGAGAGAGAGAACTCATGCTCTGAATCGATGCTCGCGTATGTGTGTGTATATATATATATATATAGCAGAAACTGAATTTCGCCGTCGGTCAAGCGTTTGCCCACCCGTTCGCTCGTCCGCGCGTATGGTATTATCGACTGATTATCTCAATTATACCTACCCCCCTTTTGTCTATATGTATGTATGTATATAGATAGATACTTTGGAACGAAGCGTATAGGAATAATTGTAATGCGCAGGATTTTTTTTTTCTTTAATTATATAACGTGGTTGAAGTGTGGGGAGATTAAAAAGTATAATTTCAGTGCTTGTGGTATTAAAACGTGCGGCTTATAGGATTTTATAAGTTTGTTAACCTCTCATATGAGGCTGTTTTTAAGGTCATTTTCGTTGAAAGTTTATTCAATAGCTATTATCTTTAAATGTTACATAATTTTAGTATTGAATGTATATATTTGAAAAATCCGTATAAAAATAAAAATCGTTTTAATGGTATTATAAGTGTAAACCAATGTTCAATAACGATTAGTCAACCATCCCGAAACCCAATTCAGCTTTAAATATATAATATAAAATCCTTTTAATACTTATTCCATCTAATAAAATTATACCCTTTTATATACATACCTATACACCAAGACCAATAATTCAGCGATTATATCACGTGACATTAGCCAAAAATGACTTCAATAAAATATCTTTAATAGCCCGGCCCACTGGCGTTCAGTAGTAGCAAAATGTTACATCGTAATTACCCGTATAGCGCTAAAGGGCTACCAACACACACATACACATACAGAGTTGATGAAATTACCCAGAGCCTGGTGCAAGCAGGGCTAGCATGTAATTCAAAAAGCCGCAAAATGAAATTTTCCCTTGCACCGTACGCGCGTTGCCTCTGAAAAATTGAATTTTTCATTCTCTCCTCCTCTTGTATAACCAAAAAAGGAAATTATTTCCAGACACATTTTTACCTATATAGTCGCTTAATTCGCGCGTATACGCCAAAGCTTTAATGCAGTGCACGAATATAAATATTTAACGCGGCTTCGCGTCCAAATAAAATACGCTTTAATTTATTATATATATACGTGGCGGCAGTTACAGTACCACGTGAAATTACGATGCGCTGATTGCCTCTGTTCTCGATGATCATCAAGAGAATGTATATATATATATATATATATAGAGAGAGAGAGAGAGAGAAAGTATAACGTTGTTTTATCTATGCACATTGGCTTTGTGCACAACCACAGGGGGTTGCTATTGAAATGCAAAATTGCGGCTGTGTAGTCTCTCTCTCTCTCTCTCTCTCTCGTTGTTTTGGATTTTTCAGGTTGTCGATGCGCGTATGAATGTTAACGAGAATGATGCCATGGACTGGGATGCGAGTATATGCACGTATTAGCTTGAACAAACTCTCGAATCGATCTGTTCGAATATTTGGGTAAGGGGAGGATGAATCTGATTTCGCTCACCATGCAATACTCGAATGTTCACTGGGCTTTGGGGAGTATATATTCCGGGATATATTTTTTAAAATTTGTTACAAAACCTTTAACTGTTACTACTGACGTATTTTATATGTGTAATAAATTGAATAATATAAAAGGAATATTATTTGTAAAATTATACGAATTCAACGGGGTCGGTGTGTAGAATGTGTACATAAAAAATTTTTGTTAACTTTGTTATCTTGTATAATAAAGTGTAGGGTAGGTTTGTCTGATACTAAGTTATGTTCCTGAAAATTCAGGAAAACTAGGGATTTTTGGTTGAGTATTTGAAAAAAAAAGTATAAATGAGATGAAGTATGATTGGCCTTGTAAAATATATGTAATGCCAATTACACAACATCGAAGTTTTACAACGTGTACATTCAATTACCCAACTAAATGTTTCGACAGGATTATTTCAATATTTACCTCAAACAAATATAAATTCACGTATATATTCGTGCAGGTAATGCCAATCTAATATGTAAAGCTTACTCGAAAGCTTATTTAAATTTAAAACCGAGCTCGCACGCAATCAAAAACGAAAGTGAATACATATATACCCCGGAACTCGTCAAACTTCGGAAAATTTAATTATTACAGATATATGTATTCGTTTTTATATTTGAATTTTCAGAATATTAAACAGATTATTTTGACACGACACTTTACAGTTTTATCAATATTATTGTCACTGCTAGTATTTATAAGTTTGAATTTTTTATTTTATTGAAGTTTTATACATTTAGAATTTATTATTATGAATTCATTGTAATTACTTCGTGATTTTAATGCATTATTTTAAATTGAAAAACATGATATAATTAAAGTAATCCGAGTGTTACAAACAATGTACTTCACTGGTTTTACCAGTGAATAATGAAAATATTTTATAATTTTTTATAGTAACAACTACTTAATTGGGTACAAAAATCTATAATCTATCATCTATCAAAATATATTAAATAATTATCTAGCTATCTAAAAAATCCAATTTGTTGTACTTATTTCATCCGACGTTCCCCTACTTCTATGAATCGATGTCATTCACAAGGAAAAATCTTCTGTCGATGACAGAGTTCAGTGGTAGGACCAAGTCCAAGTAGTTTGATTTAATCTATAGAACTCGTAATTTGTTTAGAATTTTTTTTATATAGTACCACTGCTACGTCCCTTAAAGTAACGTGATACAAGTTTCGACAAACACTAGTCCCTTTCAGTCTTTTTTCTTAGCGAAGACTGTTCGGTACTTACCTGTTCCACAATTTACTTAAAAAACTAGTATCTTTAATTATAGTGTTAGTTTTCTCGCAAAATCACAAACCGTGCTACTACTTTTCGTTGCAATTTCACAAATAGTATTTACATTCTATGCAAACTCATGATCAATATCTAATTTTCATTCCAATCTAGCGAAACATAATTGTATAAGAAAACAACGAACCATGTTACCTTACCTTTCACGCAGTAAACGTCAATATATATTCCATTATACAAGTATTGGCACTTGTAATTACAATGTCATCAGCACTCTTTACATTTTTGGTATTACATCTCAAAAGGAACAAATGAAAAGCTACGCCTTTAGTCGTATATAACCCTGGAAAGCGTTTCGCACTGCTAACAAGACGAAGATTAAACCTCGGCAGCTTTCTGCTTTCACTCTCCTTAGAGAGAAAGAACTTTTCTCGGAAAACAAGGGAACGCGTTGCGCGCGGAAAGCAAGGACAGGAAAAGGGAACGGAGAAGGGTCTCGAACTATTAGCCGAGAGAGAGAGAGAGAGAGAGAAAGACAGACATAGACTATATACATCACATTGTGGCCGAAAGAAAGACAGAAAGGGAAGAGAGAGAGAGAGAGAGAGAGAGAGAGAGAGAGTGAGGTAGATATCAAAAGCTGCGTGCACGTCCCCGCAAGCGTGTAAACAGCCGGTCCCTTGGCGTCAATCGCTTCGCCGCCCGTCGAGATTATCCGTCGCCGACGTATTTTCGTGTCCGGTTTCGCTAAAGTGCGACGATTGACGTAACTCGATACGAGAGACAGAGAGTGAGAGAGTGAGAGAGATGTGTCTGTGTGTTTGACCTGGACCGAAGTCCGAAAGACCGAAACTGATCCGACACGTGGATGTAGATGTATGTGTGTGTGTGTGCGAACGAAACGTGAAGCTCGAATTTTCGCCTGCAGTGTGTTTGAGTCAGGTTGGCCTGTATAATCAAGTTGCCACTGCCGTGGTACGAAGCTTTATCGAATTCCAAGAATAGCAATGTGCTACGACTATGAAGTGTCATACATTTCTTTGTATCAATCTAGTATATACTCTTTGTCACTAGCACTTCTTTCTCAGTTAGTCAGTTGGAAACTTGTGCATTTTTTTATATGTAGAAATTAATGTCAGTCAGATAAAATTATAGTAGTGTAGCTTTGTAACCATTGTTCTACGCATGGTTATTTTAATTTTTATTATAAAAATTTTTTATTAAACATAATAATCTAGAATATATGTAACTGCAAACAAGATATATTCAAGACGATTACTTAACGTCCTCTCTTTTCACAAGTTTTCAATCATAGCTCCAGTAGCTTTGCTATATATGTATACAGCAGAAGTTGGGACAGGAAAAGCCAAGCACTCCCCCCTCTGTGACGAAACAACTACTCGAGTTCCTCCGCCTTTTCCCTCGGCACATTTTTTTTCCTGAGGATACCTCGTTACCCAGGCACATCTGATATCCGGCACAAGGCAACAAGAAAGAACGAGAGAGAGAGAGAAAGAGAGAAAAGCAGGTACCTTGGCACAGCACGTCTCGAGGATATTGTTTTAAAACGGAAATCTGTCCCCGGCGAGCCGTAAGCTGGAAGCGAGAGAGAGAGAAAGAAGCAGAGGTCCTTGTAAATTGGGGGAAGGGTGGGAACAAAATGACGCGCAGCACTGGTAGAAAAATTGAATTTATGCAAAGTCGATCTTACTCTATCTCTCTCTCTCTCTCTCTCTCTCTTGCGCGCGAGTAGGCGAACGTGAAATCAGACTCATTGATTTTGCACTCGTGA
>JAYJLV010103502.1:0-16155 GCA_036873485.1 Torymus texanus | reverse complement strand
TCTCTCTCTCTCTCTCTCTCTCTCTTGCGCGCGAGTAGGCGAACGTGAAATCAGACTCATTGATTTTGCACTCGTGAGCGACGTGTAATACGATGGCTAGAAAAAGATCACTGGGAGGTAGATGGTGTAGAGTATATAGGCGTTCTTATCAAATTCACGAGGTGAGGAGGAAAAAGTGTAGAGGTTGGTGGAAGTGCGTATTATATCAAGAACTAAGACACTTTGGACACTTGGGTGAATAATTTTTTAGGTGTTATAGGGCTATAGGGAAAGTAATTGATTTTCTTGAATTATTGGCTCTTGCGTGATTGACGGATAGAGGAAATTTTTCAATTCTGAGGGTGGTGGTAGAAAATTTGTTATTCCTGATAATAATTTTTATTTGATTCAAAAGAATCGCTTTTGACTCAACGATATTTTTGTAGGGTATTGAGGCTTCAAAATTCTTTTCAATCAAAACCTTTTTATATGAAAAAGAAAACGCTTGTTTTTTCATAAAAAGTTATTAATTATTGTATAAAAATTACTGATAATTATTTAATAATTTAGAAATTGTTTATGAGCATAGCACTATCATAATGAATGAATGAACTTCTTGGTCCAAGATGTAATCATTTTGATTCAAAATCAGTTTCTTTTTGTTGCAAATATTAACGGGATATATTGTAAATTCCTAAAGTAATTTGGGATTGTAGAAAACTTAGTACTTTTTTCCAAGCTCAGATACTTAGTTGAGAAACAAAAAGAAATTTTTTTTTAATAAGAGGAAAGACATTTCGAACTCATAAAATAAATTTCAGATTTATAAATATCTTTTATTAAAAAATAAAGTGGTTTTTTAACAAAAAATTTCCACTTGTAACTAATTAATGACTAACTTGCCTCAAATAATAAATTGTTCTTCATTTACGTATATTCATAGCCTACAATTTTAGAAAATAATCAACTTTTTAACGATCAATCCATAAAATATTGGAAACTAGCCGAAATACGTAAAATGGAAAGTATACAATTATTGATTTCAACACATAGTAAAGATATTTTCTTGGTATACAGAAACTCTCGAAAAAGATTTAGGTCACAATGAGCTTTTATTGCCGAAACTACTTTAAAATGCTTTTTAGCTCTAATGGCAAATATCTATAACAACTTGAACACTTATAAAATTCAAACAGTTATCATACCTTAAACAACTCACGTGTGCATTCAAAAAGTCAAATAAAACCCTTAAAAACTTGCAATTCCATAAAAAGAGAATTCACGGTAAATTTCTCCTCCCATAAACGAATAAACATAACACGAACAACATGTTTATCCCAAAGATAAAAGCAGAATTGGATAATATCAAGACAGGCGTACAATTTGAACAGCAACAACATCAACGACAGAGATCCCAACAGCCATTCCTCTCTTAATAAATTCTCTCTCCCCTTTGCGCTGTTAACTCCCAAGCTGAAAAGCTTGGGAAAGACGAGAGAACGAGGCAACTTCGCGGCTTAGACGATATAGACGAAGTTGGAGGTTGGTTGCTCACGTTTACGCGCACGGGGACGTTTAGTATAACTCGCTACGAGAAATACGTGCACGTATATGTATATGCTATATCTATACATCGTTCTCTCTCTCTCTCTTTACGAATGGACTTGGCGACTGTGGCGTTGGAATGGAAACGAGCACATAGAAGAGAGAGAGAGAATCTCTCGAGAGCATTGTTAGCGTCGTTATCGCAATGCCTGACGAGCTTCGTCTTGGCTATCCGTCGTCGTCCTCTCTAGCATCAGTGTTACCCCCTCATATACATATACACACACGTACGTCAAACGTTCCGTGGGAAAACCTGAGGGAAATCTCAGAGGCAGAGGACACGAGAGTCCCATTTATCCTTTCCCGCAGCGCGTGGAATCCCGCGAGCTATTTCTCCTCTAGCCAATCCGTCGTGGGCGTGGGAGAAAGAGAGAGAGAGAGAGAAAGAGATGACGGTATATGGATGAACTTTCGCTTGCGGTTCTTGAAAAATCGAGGGCCGTTGTAGAGGTGTGAGAGAGAGAGAGGAGGACGTGTGCACTTTGTTCCGCTCGTGGCTCTTGCTATCGATGGCCGCCATTTTGCCGTGGATAGCAAGCTAAATTCGAACTTTTTCATTGGGTTATTTGTTTCTCCGAGCACCCCCCCCCCCACCCCTTTCTTCTTTTTTCTCCTTCAATGGGTAGACTTTACTCTATATACGTATATATTATTACCTATTACGTGAGATTTATGATAGAACGAGTAGTTCACCTACTTCTTTTCAGTATTAAGCTATGATGTATGGATATCCTTATCGTACTGTATGACTTAATTTAAAGACGGATATTATATGGTATTCAATGTTTATACTCGGTTACATTTGCCCTAATAACCAGAAGATGGAAAATTGATGTAAATTATACAACAATTAATTTATAGGAAATTTACATAAAGTTGACGTAAAAATGAGTCCTCATTTTCTGCAAAGTTTATAGCAAATATTTAATGAAGTTGCTACAGCAAGTTGCTAGCAAACAGACGGCAACTGATGATTTTGAAAAATGAAAAATTTTGTCGGTATATAGCAAAAATTAATTGCTGTTAATTAACGTAAACTCTTATTAACGTAAATTCTTGCTGTAAGTTTTATCAGTATGTTGATATTAAGTTGCTGTAAATTCATTGTAAATAATTTGCAGCAAGCAAATCAAATTTAGGTAATTCTTGCTACCAATTTTATACAGCAAGTAGCCGTCAAACTGAGTGCTCATTTGTCAGTAAATTTGTAACAACCTTTGATGATGTAAATTTTATAGAATATATGAACAACAATTGCTTTTGACGTTTTTGAGCAACCTTTGTTGTAAAATTTAAATCATATTGTTAGCGAGTATTCACTTAGCAATCATTTACCTCATTTTGCTACAGTAACTTTGGTTTATGGGATAAGGTATAATTTCACTCATTATGTTGCGAAATGTTAAATTTAAATGTAAAACTATGGGGAAAAGGTATGTTCATCAACAATTAGTATGTAAAATTCGATATACGAGATGTATAATTTCAAAAACAGAGACTATAAAAATTCCAAAATAATAACTATCTGCGTACCTTGTTTGCAAAACCTACAACTAAATATTATTTTTCAATTAGCAATTGCACACGACACAGAATGAGATGTTTTTTCCTCTCTCGTCTCACAATCCATGTGAAAAAAGATAATTTAAATTGGAAAACTCTCCTACATACAAGGCAACGTATTTATAATTGACCTAATTACATTTTTATATACCTACCGGTACCGTAATTTAAAAACACATTCGTAAAACTCTGAATAATAATAAATGCATCTACATAAATTTCGCCTGATTCATATTTGTAAAATTCCTGTACCCATAGCCATGTTACAGAAGTTTTAAATTCCAATAAAAAGAAAAGCTCGACGATTCTCGAAAAATTCGAGGAAATTGTAATAAAAAATCCGGTATATTTAGCTTTAAAGCAAATGGACACAGGAAACGTAAAAAATCAATGTGATCCCTTATCACGTGTAGTACCAAACATATACTCTAAATAACTTTATATCTATATACACATTCTCGTGCTAAACATAAGCACATGTGTATCTGAGACTGGCGAGTTAAAAAAGTTCAAAGTGCAAGTTTAAAATTGACTTTTGCGAGATCTACCGAATGAAAAAGTTGCTACTCGCACGACCCGCGCAGACGTCGGCCACGGAAATTGGAAAATTCCCTGGGAACAGCGTTTCGCGCTCTGAATTTCCGAGCGATGGACTGTGTGTATGTGTCTGTATGTTGTGACAACGACGACGGCATTGCCAATGAGAAAACGAGGAAGATGGGAGAAAAAGAGAGAGAGAGTAAGAGGCTCAAGATATTTTTCTCGAATTTCTGTGCTCTAGAGTAGTGAGGTGAAATATTGTAGTCTCCACGTCTTCTCTTCGAAACTGAAGGGAAAAACGATGCGTTAGCAATGGTCTCTTGAATTGTACACCTCTTTTCTTCAAATACTATAGCAATAAAAAAATACATATACTACTACTACGGTTTACAAACCCGAAGCATTCATATATACATCACTCACGAGGGGGTATGAAAAGTATATAGGCCCACTTTGAAAATCAGTGTTCATTAAGCTTGCACGTATCACATTTGTCTCTCTTTACCAAGAGAGAGCTTCCGCTTCACGATGAATAAGCAGAAACGATTACCACTCGCCTCAGACGCGTGGCACGGGTAATAATTGACCTTCGAGCCAAAGAATAAATCAGCCCTCCCTTCGTTCTTACTAAATATTCATGCGGCCTCTTCCCCCTATTTTTATTCCTTCCTTGGCTTCTTCCTCCTCCTCCTTCTTCTGCTTCCCTTCTTTTCGTTGCTCGTTGTTTACTACCGAGTACGCGAGAGAAATATCCCTCATAAAAGCAACCAAAGGCACTTGGAAATTTCCGAAATTAATCTTGGAAAATAAAGTCGTAATAACAGCAGTTTTACGTGTCTCGGCTTCATTGGTGTATCTATGTATATATTAATCTACTAAAGTCTATTCCACTATTCCTTTGACCGAAACGCTTTGATCTCGTATCTACTGCTGCTGTAACTGGACAGTTTCTAGACGTCAAATGACACTTCACACAAATTTTGATGCAAAGGGAAACCGAACGTATTCCACATACACACATACGTAACAATTTTTACCAGCAATATCCTACGGTAGGATTTTTATTCTGAATATATAACTTTGATTTTTCGCTGATTTTATACACGCATGGAGAAGTGGCATGCATATGCTTTTTAAACGTTTTCCCCCTCGGTATATAATTTTACCAGGCGAATTCGGCGCACGTATATGTACGTGAATATTTTCGAATTTGCCAGAGATGCTTTATTTCTCTAATGAATTTCGTGAAAATTAATATATGAGCGCCACGCGATGAGTTAATTTTACTCTCGGTAAATTGAGAGAGGAGGAGAGAGAGAATTGCGTTCCTTTTTTTTTACTCGCCCCTAGCATGAAAATATATGAATAATTATTGCGTTGAATGCATATTAACGCTTTTATTAAGTGAATAAAATTCTCCTAATTTCGAATATTATCACGTTTATTTCTTTTATTTACGGTACTCGCCAAATTACGTTTACTTGTAAAAATTTATACTCAAATCAATTAAAAGATTTAAGAAAGTACCGTTACAACGTAGCGAATCTAAGCCATGCCATAACGTTGCTCCTCTTAAATAATAAAAAAGTCAGCCTTCGGACAGATTCATCCATCCGTCGTTACGTTTTTTTTTTTATCGTCCGGACTTCTCTCGCTTCACGCGCAATTTTCAGGGCCAACGACGCGCGTCGGAAATTAAATTACGCGATCTTTCCCGCGAGGAAAGCCAGACTTATTTTTATTTCTCTTTTTTCTTTACTTTTCCTCCTTTCCTACCTGTAGTCGTAATGAAAAGACGTGTTGCTTAGTGACGGTATAGTACGACTCGATTGTTTTGCATCGTGCGTTTCTCTTTCCCTACGCGCTCACGCCTAGCAAATTGCGTATTTAGAGGAACGACGGTCATTCGTTGTTCTCGCTCGGTTGCCTTTGTCAGCGGGAATTTAGGGGGACAGAAATGCGTTTTGGCTGTTTGAACAGATGGCATGAGGGTATATATGGTGACTAAAATGTTTCGGTCTTTAGCAGAAATTATTTTTATCTTTCTTTTTCGTATTACTTTAATTTTCTGATAATCCATTCAAAATAGAGTAAGATAATTTTTTAAATGCTTTCAAATTGGTTCGATTTCAGACATGCGAATTTTGAACTCCATACTTTTTATTAAATTTTTTTTTTGTTCAATATTAAATTAACAGCGACAGTATGGAGTTCGTTTAGTTACACATTTCTGCGAAATATATATTGCTTTTGAAAGATTTAATAAATTTACCAGTAAACGTAGAAAATATAAAATATGTTACAACATTCTTTGAAAATTATTAAAATATTCTCGAATATTCGAATTTTATACTAAATTTAACATAGTTAGTTTAGTTAGTGTAAATTCTCTTGCTACGTCATAAATATAATATACACAGGTAATTCTGGGCTCATATCGAGTGGCCGGCCGACAGGGAACATAAAAGGCATTCTTCTATTTTAGATTATACTGAGCAGTCGAGAGGTTTCATGACCCAGGCAACACATATTTTTTCTTCAAGGTTTAAGGAGCATAATAAAATTGTTAACAAGATAATATAAACTTACATAGAGTGCTTCTCACCTCTAGGTTATTAATGAGGGTCCCTACGAATGGTCTATATTCATAAAAATATAATATAAATTTGATCGTTTACATAAGAATTAAGTAGAACTGGAAATATTTAAAAAGAATTGCTTTTTTACTTTTATTACTGAATGTGGCATGAAATATTGATTTTTCTACTTACTTTAGCAAACTTTATCCTTACTTTTATCAACTTTTCTGTCTACTTTTTTCCGAACCAAATTACGTGTATGGATAAAAAGCAGATCTCAAAAACAGCTTTTCCCGTACGATTGTTATTCCCATTTTATTATTTAAAGTAACTTTGTAAATCCTCAATTGTAAATATTGCTGATAAAACAATACCTCATACCCGAGCAAACTAAGAAAAATCCTCTGCCTCACTTCTAAATTTTCTCATTTTTACTGATAAACGAAAAAATACGATATATGTATATTGTACGATCGAGTAACCACAATTCGCAAAAATGTTTACCAAACAAACAATCAATGCAAGAAAATACAACGTAAACTCGTTTTACCAAATCACACGGCAGATTCGAAACGAGATCCAATATCCATAAAAATCCTACTCCCAACGATTTAAATTTCAAACCTCCCCAGATGAAATCTCTCACTGGTACGAAAAAAAGTAAAAAAAAGAAAAAACAAAACCAATCCCGTCACTCGGGCAATCACACAAGCACGCGCGTACGTTCATTCGCGCTTTGCAATTGACGCGCGTAGCCAGTCAGCCGAAACGGCGAATCACCGATAAGTCTTTACTTTCTCTCTCTCTCTCTCTCTCTCTCTCTCTCTCTCTCTCTCTCTCTCTCTCTCTCTCTCTCTCTCTCTCTCTCTCTCTCACACACCTACCTGGTAAGCCTTCTACGCCCATAAATCGTGCTCGTAAGGTGTCGAGAAAAATCACCTCGCGCGTATAAAGGGACAGCGTTACCGATAAGCGCGCAAGAGCGAAACGTCGCCCAGGAAAACTAACGGTAGAATAAGAACTTCGCGCGCGCGCGCGCGAAAATCAGAGCTGCGGATGAAGCGCGTGGCACGGAATGGGTCTGTAAAAAAGTTTTAAGAGTAAACCAAGCGTAGAAGCAAAAAAAAAAGAAGGAGAACGAGGGAGAGTTAGAGAGAGAGAGTGAGTCCGATCACGTAGACTCATCTCGGCCGTAAAATGCGCGGCGTTTTCTGTCGCGAGAATCCCTTGATATAAAGCGACTGTTTCGCTTTGAATTAGAAGTTTGTCAAACTTGATATATATTCCGACTTTCACTCTGCAAAATAAAACATTTTTTTACCTTATAAAAAATATATACATTTCGTTGTTATTTATAAAAACTATTGCTAACTGTACATTTTGTTTTGTTTTTTCAGGTTTCCATAATGCCGAGATGCAACCATAACTGCTGGATAACCGTATTTAAGTATATTTTATATATTCAATTAATAGTTATTTTATTCTTTCTGTCAGTAACACTTTTCATTTTTAATTAGAAAATCGTATCACATTATTCTGTCCTTCTTGCATGAACAATTATAGAATTCATTGCATTTTCACATCATCAATTCTCTATGACAATCACCTTTATTTCCAAAGAACCTTCAACAACCTTTTTCAAAACAACAACTGTACAGCACGTCGACAGAGCCGTACAAAACCCCTTAACTTCTCTCAATTCACACCAGTGAAGCATTTCGTGGTATGTACATATAAACACACATCTACAACTGAACTGAGCCTCGTCGGCAATGTTTCTCACGCTCCCACAAAGACGCAATGCTCGGCGATAAAAAAACACAAAATCGTCCGCGCGGCCATGAAAAAATCATGTCGTGCGCTTTATTTTACGAGACTCGTGGTTCCTCTCTCGTACATTGGCTTAGTACTTTCCGGTATCTTTTATTTTGCACATAGAGCTTGCGGTTACTTAGCGCATGACACGCGAACAATCACACGCGACAAGTGTAGAGTTCCTTTTGTGTTGTTGTGTGCAAGTTGGAATTAAGGGTGTTTGGTGGTTGATTTGCAAAGTAGTTTAAAAAGATTTGATAAATTTTAGGGGTAACAGAATTTGTTTGACAGATGAAAAATCTATTAGAATTAAGTTATTAAGTGTTTTTTATTTTTTTATTTTATTGTAACTAAAATGTTATTATACAAATTATTATAAATTACACCTGTAACATTGACTTCTCAGCCCTAAAGAAGACCGTTACAACACTTTCGAAACGTTGGCGATAAATAAAGTTTATTTATTATATTGGTTCGTCTCCAGCCGGTTCTTCCTTCACATCAAAGAAAAACTGTTGTAATATCGATAACTTAAATGTGGTCAAATAAAAAATATACCGCGCCTTCTATATTTATACTCGAGAAAAATTTTGTATCCAAAATATAACAATTATATATTTCTTGTTCTTAATCATGCATGAAATTTCGTTAGAATATTACAAAAATTTGTAACAATCGTTCATCACGTACAACATTAGGAACAAAAACTATATATATATATGAAATCATGTCAATTAAGCGAAGGACCCATTTTCTCTTCCAACCCTTTTCCGTCCGGTACAACATACACACATACACACACATATACGAGGCGTCCGTGCATAGGTCCTCGAAAACTCGTCGCAATTATTTCCCTCTTGTACCAAAACCTCCAACTCTCTCACACACTCACTCACTCACTCTAGCGGTCGAAATAAAGCGAGAAAGCGCGGCGGCGGCGGCGGCGGCGGCATAGAGACTCGAGAAGGAACCGCTTTTCGGCTCGTTTCGTTCTAATGGCCGTTAGCGGGGGACACAGACGAGTACACATATATATACATACACATACACATACACATACACGCACATGTATGTATGTATGTATGTATGGTAGTTTCCTGTGCCACGCGACGTCATACTCGGCGGCGGCGTCGTCGTCGTCGTCGGTGGCGGCGGCAACGGAAGCGACTCGAGCGCACGCGGATATGGACGCGCATAGCCGGCCCATAAAGCCCGTAAATTTATCGCTCGCTTCGTCCTTCTCCTCCTTCTCCTCCTCCTCCTACCTACGAGCTACTCTCTCTCTCTCTCTCTCTCTCTCTCTCTCACTTCCCCTTTTCGTTCTCTTTACTTCACTACTTGTATATAGATATATACAATTGGAACAGGACGCTAATCATCTCGATTTTCGACTATCGATTTCCGGAATTATATAGACGTGCCACGCAAGATCTATACGCTGACGTAATACGATACTTATTGACCTCACAGATCACTTTTTTCTTTTCTTTATACAGTGGCAGTGCTGATTCTATATGTACGATATATATGTATACGTTGGTAGCAAGTGCTTAATGATAGTGCGCCGAGGTTCGATCCCCTTTCATTTTACTGAATAGAATTTAATTGTAATTGCGCGAGGCTCAATTTCTTCAAGCCTATGTAGTATGTGGGTATATTATTACATCTAAGGGGAGTGTCGATTTTTTCTTTTCTAATTCATTTAACCGTGATTCAATTTGCAAACTCTCGTGGTATTAATTTTCTCTGTATATAATTGTATAGAATATATATTCTTGGTTTATTTACAAAGACAATGAATTATAATTAAAAAAAGGGTAACGTCTATGTTTATTTGTTACCATTAAGCTACAGAAAGTAAAAAATCTCATCTACCACACGGCAAAGATTATAACAAACATGGTCAAGATTGATGTCGATTCTCTAGCATACGACAAAATTCAACGACACTCGTAAAAGAGACAATTAACCCATTTCCCACTTCCTTCATTTCCTACCGACTGTATAGCCGCGGAAATCCAGCTGTAGTGAGGAGCATACGTACACAACAATGAGCTTCTGCTGCCGCGGTAGTAATACACGACTTTTACAACTGTCGGAGATGAGCATTTCGACCCTATTGTCCATCTCCGTATATACTCCTCGTCCTTCATTATTGATCATTCAATTAAATTATGATATATAATGAATTTTATTAACTGGAATAAAATAATTTTTATCTATACACTATCACTGGTAAAAATTTAATTACAATAAGTAACTGAAAATTCAGTTATAGGTTATTGAGAACTGAATTCAATAATATTTGATTGAATTTTTCATTCTCACCATTTGTCTAAGTTTATTGAATTACATGTAATTGAAAAAACTTATGAAATTTGTTACATTCCCTTGTATAAATTCATCAATCTTCCCGAGATAAGTCGGATTCTCTTTAAAGAGTGTAACAAACTATCATAGAACTATGATAGAACGACTTACAAAGAGAACTTTGTTTTCTTTAAACAATTATAAAATGTTTACTTATCAAAACAATATTAAGTATCAAATGAATTTAATTTTTGCAGGTACATATTAGAATTCGATTAAAAATTCCAGTAAAGTGTTTGAATTTTCAATAACAATTAATGAATTTTAAGTAGGGATGTGATTAAATTTTTCAACTACGTAATTGGAAAAAACCTTCAATTACATTTTGTTGAATTTTCAATCAGAAATTTTCAACAGTGATAACCATATCTAAAAAGAAAAAGAAACTCTCTTTTGACCATACCCAAAGCTACCTCCCTATTCATAAAATGACCTATACGCTTGAGTCAAGAAAATATCCTTTTCCATTGCTTTATACCGTTCACCTACACGTTGTCAGTTTACTACTGCATCGCCTCTGCGACTTCATTTGCGACTACTACACCCACACACGTTGCTTTTACTCCCCTTCTCCCAAACATTTAAATACCAAAGCACACACCACGACTGAGCCTCTCTACTACTACTACCATCATACACACACACACACATAAGGTACAAAACCTCAAAGGTTTAATGCGACGACGACTATACTTCTACGCGCGCGGGCGCAAGTCGGATTTATACGCTAGCCCGCGTATCTCCTTCCGCGTATCGACTATAGCCGGCGCCCATATTTCCTGCGGCTGTTTCCGCTCTCAAGCACACGCGAAGATAGCGACGATGGTAGTAGTAGTAGTAGTAGTATAGCCGCATTAATAGAGAGCGGCGAGTCGAGCAACGATTAATGCGACGTTCACTCTCTCTCTCTCTCTCTCTCTCTCTCTTTTCTTCTTCCGTCGTGGTACTGTATAGGTATGTATGTATAGAGGTAGGGTTTAAGATAGTACATGGTACGTGTAGTTGAGGTCCTTTATTGAATACGAGTTTTATATATATAAGGTACGAGTGCGCACGCACTGTCGTGCATTTATCGCGAAGCTTTACATGCCGCGATTCGTTGTGCAATTTATAAGAGATATATAGGACTTACGATGTTTGTTCTGTTGTAGAGAAGATTCTCAATGAAAATTTCGGTGATGGTAAGGGTTCTGTGTACATGTGCGCGTTGTTTGGTGCACTGTAATGTACTATAAGTGAGTGCTGGTTTAAAGAAGTAGGTACATGGTGAACATGTAAATTTAAATGTTATATAGGAGAGCTTTAGTGTGGTTACACGAACGAAAACGGGATCTACGGTTAAAAGGAATTTGCTTGGCTGTAGAAGAATTTCTTCTTGTTATAGCGACAAGTAGAAATGGTTTAAAATTAAGCAGAAATTTCAACAAGATAGATGAATTTATAGGAGTTTTAGGTGACTTCCTTTATTTATAGCATAGCTGATTTTTATCAAGAAATATTTTGTTTTGAATGAATAATTATTCCTCTTGAGATTAGAAAAATGTAGTTTTCTTTTCAGAAGAATAGAAGATTCTTTAAATAAAAAGTTGTATTCTAAATATCAACTGTTTACTTCTATAGCAAAGTAGAATTTACTTAAGGGGATTCACCCTTTTGACTAGAAATCCGATTTTTATGAGTCTATACGGTGCAGGGAAATTTTTTCTTTTTATTTTTCATGAGAGAATTGTAGTATTCAGAAGAAGCTAGAAATATTTAAAAGAGTATAGCAGAGCAATAAACGGAAGAAGTAAAAATCATTTCGGCCGCCGTCGCAGGTGCACAAACTCTGCGCAGTCAGTGGTACGACATATATGAACGTGTGGAAAAAAAGAGAGCATCGACCATAGCCACACACGCAAGAGGTGAAAAGGCGCGAAAAGCAACGGCGTCGCGAAGCAATCATAACACGTTGACTCGTGCAACACTAGAACGACGATATCACGCGCGCTTCCAGCAGCAGCAGCAGCAGCAGCTGCCTTTGATTTTTACCGGAAAACGCTTTCCTCTCTTCCTCTCTCTCTTTCTGTCAAATCGATCGACTAAGGATAAACCATGTTCCTCACACGGACGTTGCAGCCTCGATTTTCCGGCATTGTCGGCAAACAATGAAACGGTTACACGCGCGTTAACGGTTAGCCGTCGTTGCTACGCCTATTGTCTCTCTTTCTCTATGCGGACAATGCTTTATTTCTATACCAGTTCAAAAGGGAACCTTTGGGGAAAGGGTGTGACTGCTTGGGAAAATTGCTTTGCGAGGTTTGTGCGACTGAGCGAGATATCGTCGAGGAAAATTCGAAAGTTAGAGGGATGAGGAAAAGGATGTTTGAGAAGAGAGTCAGTTGTACCTTGATGATCCCGGTGAAATTGCAATGCGAGACTTGTGGAATTGAGGAAAAGAGTGGAATGGAGGGAAGAGAATGAATGAATGACACGGAACCTGTTGACTGACGGAAGTTAATTCGTGTATATGTGTACGATCGATTATCTTTTTTTTTCGTGACGATGAATCTGTAGAACTGGATGTGTAGCTGATAATATACTGATTCGTACTACTGGAACGTGAGTCAATGATGATGGTGTAGAGAGTTGAATAATATTTTTTTTGTGAGAACGAAAAATCTTCTTTAATCGCGCATGGATAAATAATGCAAATTATTTTCAGCATAAAGATATACTGAAACGTATTTGAGAAATACTTTGTAAAACTAAATAAAAAAAAGAAATAGTATATTATCGTTTATTATTTACATTTTTACTGTAATTATCAGAATATTTTTGAATATTGGGCAACAGAAATTAACCAAAATATTAAAATTGAGAAAGCTTGAAGATTTTTTGTTTATAACATTAAACGATTATAAATTTTAAAAGAATTAATATTTCATAACTTTTTTATTCATTTATATTTTTTACTTTATCGAAATCTTAGTAGAGATGTCTTCTGTTATGTACGTAAGGATTAAAGAATGAATTTTGCAGTTTGCTCTTTTTCTTCGTATGTGCTACAAGGACAATTTTGTTTTATATTACCATTTACTATTAATACAAGGAATTATCATCTTTTATATTAACTACAATTTGTATTATTAAAGAATACTTATAAACGCTTGTTCAATCGTGCTATACAATATGAGTACACTTTCTGCTACATTAACTAAAATGATGATAAACTCAAGACTGATAGATTATAGAAGAAGTGAATTCTCGTGTCGATGAGATTTTCAAATTGTACGAAAAGCTGAAACACCTTTCATTAACTTGACCTACATAACTCGCCTCACTTCCAGGAAGCATAACGAGGAAATTTGCTAAAGTTTTCAAGATCAATTGAGTGATTTTCCTCCGGTAATTGAATGACAATCGAACATAGTTGAATAATTAAGACTAACGTGGTCTATAACTTCTCGTGCATTTAAGAAAAGTGGATACTCTTCTAGATTAATAAATTAATTAGAATAAGTAGATTAAATAGCAAAGAAACTTGAATATTCAATTTCACTGATTAATTCTAAATACCAGTATTATTATCTTTATCAAAAATCCACGTAGCACCGTATTAATTAAAAGTAAACATTTTAAACACATCCAAACCTTTTCAACCATAGCTTATGAAAATCCATCCAAAAAATGACTCTCACCGAGAATCCACTCTAGCATCCCATACCACACCACAGTTTTTCCATGGTCACATGTACCGTCCCAAATCCATCAGAGCCTTCCTCTCTCTCGTAGCCACTTGTCACACGTGCACACCCTCTCTCTCACTCTCGCCTATATATCGGCCACGTTATTGGGAAACAGTTGGTGCAGCGTGCGAGTGGGAAACGAAATATATTGGCGTCGCTGCGGTTCTCTCTCTCTCTCTCTCTCTCTCTCTCGCGTACCCGCTGGCCCCGATCTGTCACACAAATCACTGGTTGCAACGCGTATAGTATACGAGAGAGAGAGAGAGAGAAAAGCGTTCTGGGAAAAGCCGCGGTTATATATCTCAGCTCGAAGCCGCGCGCGCGCCGTATCAACGATCGAGGCTATATGCGCAGCAGTGGAAAGGGAGGGAGAGAGGAAGCGAGCGACCGGAGCGGTTATTAAATTGGAATTATGCTCGTCGATTACGCAAGGGAGAAAGAGGAAGAGAGAGAGGAGAGAGGAGAGAGCAAATCTGATTAACGCCCTGTTAATCGCAAACCCTGTGCGAGAGGCTTTTACTCTGCGGCGGTATAGAGGTGGAGAAGTTGATCAGAGGTTTTTTTTTCTTTTTACATGATTTTTTTAAATTAAGGTTTTTTTTAAAGGTTCAATATGGTTATACGATGTTATTGATAGAATGGTGAAAGCATTGTGTGGTTATTTTAAAGTATATTAGGATGGAATGTTGCAGTGTTTTTTTACTTCGTCAAATGTTTTCATGGAAAAGGTTTACTCGAAAAGTATAAGTGGAAAAGTAGCGACTGAACCCGAATGACCAAAAGTGACACATTTACAATTCAAGCATGTAAATTCGCATCTGACCTATCTAACCTACTTTGAACTGTGAAACTACTTCTGCATGTAACGGTAACGACACATTCCTTCTCTATACGACCAACTACCTTAACTAGTTACCTCGTGCTTGTCATTTCCCCTAACCGTATATTTAACCGTTCGTTTACTTAACAAATCGAATATTTATTTCACGAAACTAAAAAAATTTATCGTATTCACAAAATAAAGCGAACTAAAGTAACAAAAATTATTCGTATATACATAGATATTCGTTGGGCGTATACCATCTTCAAGTGACACACGTCGTATAAACTGGCTGGCATCGTCGGCAATAACGTCTAATTTACGGTAGTATACGTCGCTGCAGAGCACTGAAAAAGCGCCAAACTCACGCGCGTACGTATAAACGCCTTGAGAATAAGACAGAAAGGATTTGACGATTTGTCGACGCGAGAGCGAGAGAGAGAGAGAGAAAGAGAGAGAGAGCGAAACGGCCACTTGACTTTATGCTTATTCATGCTTTTATGGCTGAACGCGCACGCGTACGTATATATATATATATATATATATATAAGCGCGACGAACACGACCGATTTTCACTATAAAACGACGATGTGTAACTTTTACATGCACGTGCTAGGGACGTACTTTTACACAAATCTTGCGCGTACTAGCGCTGATATATATATATGTAGATACGTTAGGGAGCGTAAATTTTTTACGCGAAGAACGAACATACGAGGAAGAATTGAAATAGCGAATAGACGCGATTATTTAAAAATGATGCTGAAGGTATAATTTGGGTTATGGAAGAATCGATTTTCAAAGATTTTTTTTTCTTTTTCATGATTGAGTGTTATATATCTGTAGCTTTCCGGAATAACTGATAAGTCTACTTTTTTTGAAAATTGAGATAACCCCGGATTTTGTATCTTCAAATACTTAGGCCTTTTTCATTTACCACTTTCAGTATAATAGCAAAAATATTGCGGTAAAGCTGCAATTCACCCGAAACGTAACCAGATAAATCCATTTTTCAAATTTTGTACCCGAATAACAGGATAGATCTATCATTTTTTTCGTTTATCGTAGTTATCATTTATTTTATCTATTCAAATTTAATGTGATCGTGATGGCTAATGTATATTTATCTATTTATTTAAAAAATTCCTATACACTT
>JAYJLV010103491.1:0-11853 GCA_036873485.1 Torymus texanus | reverse complement strand
ATTATAATATGCAATGTATTTTATGAGTCCGCGCTTAAGAGGATATACTCCTAGAGCGTTAATAAATGACAATACAATACAAACAAAAGCCATAAATCCGGCTAGTGTAAATTTAAAAGTTGAGAAAATGTACAAAATTGAGGGCAATGCTGTTAGGATTGAAGCGATATCCGTCGATCAAGATAAGATGCGAAAAGAGCTGGCCGAGTCTAAAGTAGGTCTCGTAATAAAAAATTCATCGAAATTTAATCCCCGCATTCTGGTCTTTGGCGTCCCGAGAGGAAAAGAGGCTGAGAAAATCTCTGATGACTTTATAAGTAGGTATACGGAATTCTGATATTAAAGTTATTAATGTACCAAAGACGAAATTTTTACGCCTAAAGTTGTTCTAGTAATTCCCTCTAATGTTCGGTCTTCACTCTTACAACAGAATCGTGTTTATTTAGACTTCTCTTCACATTGTTTCATTGATCATGTTACGATCAAGCATTGCTTCAAGTGCCTTGAATTTGGACATGTTTCTCACTTCTGCACGTCTACAGAACACATTGTGATATCTGTGCGGATGCGCATGAAATGAGAAGCTATCCGGTTAAAGGCACAAAAGTATGTTGTCATAGCAGCAAATCGGAGGGAGCTCTTGATACGGCACATGCGTCAGTAGACGGTAAAAAATGTCCTATCTGGATGAAAAAGCTTAAAAATAACATTAACAATACAGACTATGGATTTGAGTAATAATAGTTTACTGTATTAATAATAATTAGTGTATTTGCCATTTCAATGCTCAATCTCTTAATGGTAAAAAAATTAATGCTTTTCGGTATTACTTTGAAACTAGTTTGTATCATGCAATTTGTTTCTCTGAAACGTAGCTCATGTCAGACTTACCTGACCATTTAATTCATGAAATTTTGAAAGAGTGAGTTGCCGCGAGAGTGCCGGTAGTGGTGCCCTTCCTTCCCAGGGGGGAAGGAATGGCCGTACGTGCCGCAAGGTCTTCGTGGCATCGAGCCGCGCAGAAGCCGGTTCGCGAGAAAGGATGCACGTGTTCAGAGAGAGCGTGAGGCCGTCGATCCCGAGGCAGCAGTACGTGGATCCACCCGTTCAGAGAGAGAGAGAGAGAGAGAGAGAGAGAGAGTCGTAAAATTATCCGTGGCAGTAGAGCGAGAAAGCATGTAGGGAAAGTCTCCACCTAACCCGCTAAATAAATTCGACGGAGATACGAAAATAGGAGAGGCTCGTGAGGAGCTGGTATTTGTGAGCGCGGTTTTCGGGGCTTATACGCAGAAGCGCGCGTAGTAGAAGTACCATGTCACAAAGTGACGCCCAACGTGGGGAAAAGCGTTTGAGAGAGAGTGTGCGAGTGAGTTTTAAGTGCGCGTGACAATAATATATTATTTTTTATATATTCAAGGAATTAGTAAATTCTGTGCGCGATTTGATACGTTATATACGAGCCCATGCAAGGTTCGGCAATACCGAGAATTGTGAAGTTCGCATTCTCTCTTGTTGTTAACAGCGCGCGGCCGGGCGAATGCGCGCAGCATTCCGAGAAGCGGTGCGAGTTCTCGAGACGCGTAGTGTAGCCGAGAGGCGCGAGCGTAAATAAACCGAGTCAAGAGTTGTGGGAAATCTCGCGAGCACGTTATTACCGCGCGGACGTATTTTTTTTCGGCGATATACTGTGCGAGTATAAATTGTCGTACTGCGAGTTAGTGTGGAGGTAGGACAGAATTTTATATTCCGATATGGGTGACGCGGCGGAGAAACATAAGGCGGCGATGAAAAGCCTTTTCCACTCGCGCAAAAAGCGCGAGCATAAGCGGGATGTGGGCCGTTTATCTATAACCGAAGTGCTCGCCGAATTAGCAGTGCCGGAATGCTCGGAAGAAGGTGCGCTGTCGACATTGCGTGATCGATGGCTGCGAGCCGCGTTGCGCGGTGAGGAACCGAATAACACCGATATCCCATGGTATCCATGGGATGCATTGAGCGTCATCGCGGAAGGCGTAAATGCGAGTAGTGAGTCGGCAGACGGGCAGGTGAGCGCGCACGATACTGACGACAATTTGGAGACAGAGCATACATCGTCGGAAAGCGAAGGTGACGCGATGCTAGAGAAGTGCGTGACTTTCGCGGTAATGCACGTAAGCGCGCCCACAGTTTCGGCGTCGACGGCAACGATCAGGAGGGTAGTGCGGGTGAGTGAGAGAGAGTGAGAATCCGGGAGAGTGCCGGTAGTGGTGCCCTTCCTTCCCAGGGGGGAAGGAATGGCCGTACGTGCCGCAAGGTCTTCGTGGCATCGAGCCGCGCAGAGGCCGGTTCACGAGAAAAAGTGCGCGTGTTGAGGGAGAGCGGGAGGCCGTCGATCCCGAGGAAGCAGAATGTGGATCCGCCCGTTCAGAGAGAGATTAGATTAGATTAGATTAGATGATTTTTATTGCTGTACATTGTGTTGTACAAAAATTTACAAATAGTTAGATTTAATTTACAGATTTATAATATAGTATAATATTATGCAATAGAATATAATAATACGTGCCAATGTAAGTTATAAGACTATAAGACTAGAAGACTAGAAGAAGTATTGTAAGTATACGTGAACTAGAAGAATTTAAAATTAAGTTAACATTATCGCAGGTTTACAAGTATGGTTTGAAGTAAGGTTTACATTGTAGCAGGTTTACAGGATCATTCGGATAGAAAGTGACGACGATGAAGACGTGTTTTAAAGAGCGGTACATATGTGATTTTGTAGATGAGAGGGTAGTGAGTTCCACAGATAGGCAGAGTTTACGTGGAATGATTTTTTCAAGGTCTCAGAGCTAAAACTTGATATGTCGAGGGGTGCCATTTCACCCCTGACAGGGCGAGTGGCAACACGTAAATGGTAGAAGGCTAATAAATATGGTGGTAATGCCGTGTTAAATACTCGGCGTAGCAGATTTGCTGCAAAGTATTTTCTTCGCGCCGCGGTGGTTAGCCAGCCCAGCTCACGCCTGTAAGAACTAATGTATTCACACCTTCTAACACCAAAAATATAGCGAATACCACAGTTGACTAGGGTTTGCAGTTCATCATCGAGTTCCGATGATAGAACACCGTAAACAAGACAGCGGTAGTCGATTATGGAAAGGAGGAGCATTTGAATTAGGTGTTTGCGCAGTCCGAGATTGGTGCTTTTCCTAAAGTAATATAGGCAATACATAAGAGAATGTATGCGACGACTCGTGTGCGCAACGTGTTCTTTCCAAGAAAGCTTCGAGTCTGGAACCACTTCCAGGATTCGCAACGAAGATTCGTAAAACACCCTCTCACCACCGATATCAATATAGCTTCTGGCTGTTGAGGGCAAGCAGTTTATATAACGAGGAGTATCTATAACTATGGTTTTTGTTATATGTACATTTAGCCTGAGGTGATTTTGCGTCGCCCAGCTCATGATACGATCTGCATTTGCGTTCATCTTATTAGAACAGGATTCAAGCTCATCTAACGGACAACGTATACAGATTTGCAGATCATCCGCATACATCAGATGGGAAACATTGAGATCAAGGCAGAGAGATATGTCATTGACGTACAATGAAAAGAGCAGAAGTCCCAGCACAGAGCCCTGCGGAACGTCAGTATTAAGTTTTAAGTAAGAGGAACAGTTACCATTATTGTCAATGACCACCTGCTCACGATCAGTCAAGTATGATGCGATCCAGTGGATGACTACTTTTGAGAGCCCGAAATCAAGTAGTTACCTTAGAAGCCTGACGTGACAGACGGAATCAAAGGCCTTGCTAATATCAAATAGCAGAAGGAGAGTGACAAGTTGTTTATCCATTCCCAGCCTGATATCATCAGTCAGTTTAAGTAGGCATGTCTGAGTACTGTGTTCCGTGCGAAAGCCTGTTTGAAAAGGATCAAGGAAGAGCCTTGACTCCAAGTAAGCTGAGATTTGTTGCTGTACCAACCAATTCGAGGGCTTTAGACAGGAAAGATAGAAGTGATATTGGACGGAAATCACTCAAAGAAAAGGGAGAGCTTACTTTGTTCAAGGCAATTACGATCGACTTCTTCCACAAAGAGAGAAAAAGTGCTTGTCGCAGAGAATGGTTGAAGATTCTGCAGATAAATGGAGCTAAGAAAGGAAGTGCAAGCCATATCACGTGTTGGGGAATGCCATCTGGTCCTCTGGCTTGTGTGTTGAAATGATTCACAGGGGCTATGACATCGGAGACCTGAAATTCATCAAATGTGAATTGCTCAGAGTAGCTAGAGGAAGCTAGAGAGTCTAAGAAGTGTGTAACCGGTGGAGTGTCTTGATCGAATAAGACACTCCTGAAATGAGCATTGAGTTCATTGATAGAGAATGGTAGAGTAGGCGACTTATTTTTCGAAGAGATGCCTAGATGTTCAAGCTCACGCCAAATATCTTTAGGATCTGATAGAATGGAAAGCCGAGTGTAGTGATAGTTTTGTCTCGCTTCCTCAATTTCTCGATGTGCAAGGCCACGTGCCTGTCTATACGCGAGAAGATCTTCCACTAGCCTTGTTCTGCGAGAACGTCTGTAAAGACGATCGCGCTCTTGAATGAGCGTGCGATGGTTTATGTTGAACCATGGATGACGATATTTAGCTGGGGAGATGGTTTTAAGAGGGGCAAGTTTCTCTATTGCACTGCTGACGTGTGTTTGAAGAACAGCGACACAATCTTCAAGCGAGCCCGACTGTGCCACTGACCAATCCAACCCTTTGAGGTATTCTGTAAGAGTAGTTGCACATATGGCCTTATAATTATGATACGAAAATAAGGATTGAGTGGGCTTGGGCGTGTGCAGATGTAGGGTGGCAGTGAGCAGGTCAGGCCCATCGGCAATAGGTGACTCGGTTTTCCAGAAATCGACGACATTGTCCTGTTTGTCCACAAGGCAAAGGTCGAGCCAGCCATCGGAATTTTCCCTATGATATGTGGCACCATAAGGAATGCTCGGCAGCCCATTATCCTCAGTAAAGCGACGTACAAAGATTGCATCAGCGGACGAACAGAGCTGATCTGCATTAAAGTCTCCCACAATTATTTTAGTGCTATAGCCGTGCGAAGAGAGTGTGATGAGCCTATTCTAAAAAAGACATGAGTTTCTCCTCAGAGGAGATGAGTGTTGCGCGGTCTTCTATCTTCTTCTTAATGTAGATTTGTCCATGGCTTACGAAGGTTACGAAACCTCTCTTCTTAGCTTCGATGCCGGCTGATATACGAAGACGGTGCACATCTGGTGGAGGCAACTCATTGATGTTGATTAGAGAAGGCGCCAGCCGGAGATTCTTCAGCACCTCCATTCCGCAATTCTTCAGCATTGGTAACTGCGGTGGGATCGGTCGGCGGCCTCGAGGACAGTTTCTGACGCATCTTGCGTACATTTTGGATGTCACGCTCAAGGAGTCCACCGCCAAGAAGCTTTAGAGCAGCGTAAACAGCACCTTTCGGGGAGGTTGTGTCAGTAATCGGGAGCCCAGTGATCACTAGCTCATTGGAGAGGCTACGTTGAGCAGCATTGAGATTCTGGAGGTCACGCTCAAGTTTTTCAATACGCCTGACAGCAGGGATGCAGATTGCACTTGTGTGATGGCCTCTTCAGCAGCTGAAAGGGGAGTTGCAAGAAGTGGCAGGTCATTTAGAGGTCATAGCCTTTCTTCCAGGTTTGTCATGCGGGTGGAGACTTCATCTAGTCGTGATTCCAGAGTACTTTTAACTTTGGTGAACCGCGTGGCAAAAGAAGACTGCAGATCGGTAAACCGCGTGTCAAATGATGCCTGAATCTCAGTAAAGTGCTTGTCGAGAGACTCTAATTTGGTAAGTTTTTCCAGTATCTGGTGCAGAGGATCACTAGATGAGGGCTGAGTACTGTTACAGGAGGCAGAAGGTGATTCTGATCCTCTTCTGACTATGAACATTTGCCACAGGGAGACAACTGCGACAAGCATTGATGGTTTTTTTTGCGAGTTTCGTACTGTTTTCAGAGTAGTGCAGCCGGGATGATAGTTCCTTGTACAGTGATCACATGAGATGAGCTTAGTTTTGATAACTTTGTTGCAGCCACCACATAGCTTTTCCATCTTGGGGTGTGTAGTCAGAGGAAAACAACTCAGTGAAAATGGAAATGAGAGTAGATGAGAAGATGTGACGAAAAAGAGTTGAAAATGGTGTGAAAATGAGATGAATTGAACTTTCTAAAATACTGCTTGTAAAATAAATAAGGTGGCTGCTGAAATACTTCTTCTTAATAATTTAATTAATAAATAACGTAACTTCACTTAAAAACTTAAAATACTATTATTAAAATACTATTATTTATTTAGTACACAGCACACGCATTTACATAATAGAGATTTTTTTTTTCTTTTTAAAAGAAACATTCAATTTAGGTGTAGAGAAATAAGAGTTTAAAAAATTTAAAAATGCCGCCGCGCTCTGTAGTGACAGGGTATACCCGCACGGTAAGACGGCAACAGCCGGTAAAGTAGGTCACTAGTAAAACAACGGCTACGTGCGTGCTATGTAGCCGTGGCAGTAGGGGCGCCTAACTCACGCTCAAGCTGCGCGAGAAATCTGCGCGTAGCAGTAGCAAATAAAACCGCTGACTCACGCAAAGACTTCTTTGACAAAAAAACAGCTGACGAAGGTGTACCAGCAGACGCCCACACGCAGTTAGCTGGCCCTCACAGCTGACACTGAACAGTCAGCGGGCCGACGTAGCGAAGCCGAGAATGGGCTAGGCAGCAGCTGAAGTAGTGCGCGATGCAGTGCAATTGCAGCTAGGTGGTGAACAGCAGTGCAACGATGCAGCGGTGCAGTGCAGCAGTAATGGTTAGAGTCTCATGCAGGCTACCTGCAGTGAGGCCTGGTGTTAGGCGATGGTAGTTAAGCGCTGCTTGGTGCTCACGAGCGCAGTGACAGACAGTGAGGTTAGGACGTCAGTGTTTCCAGGAAAAGGTCCCCGGCACATAAAACTGGAGTGCAATGCCTCCAGCCCTTGGGCTGGGAGCTTGAGTGTCATCTGGAGCCCCTTTTCCGAAAAAAGTTTACTCCGAGGAGTGAAACAACTATTTAGACAAGTCACAAAATAGCGGTAGCTGAAGCGGACCGCGTAAACACTTACCGGCAGAGAGAGAGAGAGAGAGAGAGAGAGAGAGAGTCGGAAACATTAGCCGTGGCAGTAGAGCGAGGTAGCGTGTAGGGAAAATCTCCGCCTGGCGCCCTAAATAAATTCAGCAGAGACGCGAAAATAGGAGAGGCTCGCGTGGAGCTGGTATTTGTGCGCGCGGTTTTCGGGACTTATACGCGGAAGCGCGCGTAGTAGAAGTACCATGTCACAAACATTTATATTCGAATCTCACGCAGCATTCTAACATCTGACACTCATGTTCATTCCAATCTAATTACAAGGTAAACAGAACATGAGAACTTACCTGGCCGTTGCCTCGTTCAATTACAGCTCTCTAGCTTACTGCTGGCAGCCTCCTACGTCATGCTGAGTTTAGTTCGATTAAAATCTCACAAAATAACTTTTATCTTAATCGACAGTGCATTGACAACCACCTATTTAAAGAACAACTTTACTTTCACGATACTTTGTAACTCGAGGACGTGATTAATGAACGTGAAAGTAATACTCAGCTATAGCTAAATCAATTATTGTTCTTACCCTAAACTTGTAAGATGACGAAGTGAAAAAAACAATACTTAGGACCTACGCAATTGTTGCGATTCTTTGTGACCGTATTTACCTTTTCACAAAATTGACATACGGCAGCATTCATACAATCTAGTTGCCAATATACCAACGGTTTACAGTAGAAGCAAGCTTCTTCTTGGCTGTAACTTCTTTTTCTTAGCAGTAGACGGAACAGCGTCTGTCCTGAACTGCTTCTGCGACGGCTCGTCTGATGTAGCATTCCTCGGCCGTCCTTCATTTACCCCAAGATTGTGCTTTACCTTTATGCCATGACAATAATCCTCTACTGCGGCACAGACGTACTTATCATTAGACTATAATCCTGATTGAGTCAATGACATTCGCCCCTTTACATCTGTAGCTACAGCTATTGAGTCTAAAGCTGGAGGATCAGACATCTCGCCGGACCTGTCCTCTGCTTGGACTGGGATGTTCGGAGTATGAGCGAAACGCAAAAGAATTTCTCTTATCAACACGCCAGAATTCTTTCCTACCTTGAGACTCATGAAACTCCGGAAAATCTTTAAAATCTGTTTCAATCCACAACAGACTCGAAGGATGAATTTGATCTGAATATGACGACGAAATCTTAATTGCTGTAACAATCGATGGAACTACAACGCCCTGGTACTGTGACATCGACGCCGGACTCAAAGTATCACTACATGCACATGACGTTGAGCAACCTCCTTGGAACGACGCCGGAATTACGCGACCATGTAGTGAAAGAAAATTTTTGGAAAATGGTAACGAGGTACTTTGATTAGTTATAGCGGTTTATGAAACTACAGCACTCTGGCACTGCGACATCAACGACGGACTCGAAGCACCATGACATGAAAATGATGTTGAATAATTCTCTTGGAACGGCACTGGAATTGTACAACCATGCAATGAATCAAAGTTTCTCGAAGACGGCACCGACGTATCACAAATTTGCTGACTATCTCTTTCTTGGACTGCAAACTCTGACTTCCGAAGCTGCGACAAAAATATTTCTGTCAACCATTCTATCGAGGAAGGATCACTAAACGGCTCTACGGATGTCTTCGTCACCGATGGCACGTTGTAATCGACCGACCCTACTCTAAGCTGAAGCTCAGAAGCAACAACTGCACTGGAATGACATACTGAACTAGGATCACTGAACAACGACTATGGCGGCGCTCCCGCTGTTCCGTGTGACCTCAACCGCTGATCTTTGATGGAATTCCAAGGAGCCTCATCTGGTTCAAAAAGTCTCTTCAACTCGTATCGCTATAGCCTATCTTTTAATACGGGTATGCTGACTCGATAGTTCAACCCTAACCTTCTACACCATCGGACAACTTGCAATACGATCAACACCACCGAAAACCTCTTCACGGCCTAACGAACTGAACCTATTTTCTAACTGTTCCATCTTACCCCTTTCTGCACACTAAGCAGATTCGGTAGTAAGCAACGTTGAATATTCTAGAATTCACTGCGACGAGCCATTTTAATCAACACTAATATGGCAAAGAAAAATGATATGTAAGCAAAAATTTATTCGCGCTATGTTCTCTTAATCGAAATCTCAAAGAAAAGAAAGATCGCGACGATGAAATCAAAATCACGGCGAAAGCTAGAGACTCTCCAAATTGCAAAGTATATTTCTGTATGATAATGCTCCGCACTCAAAGTCAATTGAAATTTAATAAGACTAACTATCAAAATTTTTATTTCACTGAATTACTTAATAATAAAAGTTTTTTTATTTTTCGAGAACAGTATTAAAACACTTTTAACATAATTTTATTTTATCCCTCATACTATTATTCTTGTTATACGAATCTCTCTTTAAATGATTTTGAAAAAAATCTTCACTGAAAAAGGTTCTACAGCACATCGTAACTTTCTAATATTTCCGAATGCAGTGCACGGCGATGATATCAAACATTTAGAACTCTTATTTGTGCATCAATGGTCTTCGACATGCCAGTAACTTTTATTACAAGGTATGCAGTAACTACTCATTTCATTAGCACCAACCAAATTTGGAATAGGTTGATAGTGATTTGTATTTTCGTAGTACATAATTCGTAAAGTGTTAATAATACACCCGCGTGTATTCATAACAAAGCGTGTGCCATCATAGATGGTAGAACCGCAGGTAAAATTTCTAAAAGAATACACGGCTAGAGCTGTAAAGCATGAGGCAAAAAAGATTGGAAAACGATGAATTTCTTGGAGACCGCAACCTTGTATTGGAACCTGATCATTTGCCAAATTTAAAAGCTCCTCGGCTGCCCCCTTTTGAACGGATCCGTTGTTTTGATGAATAAGGTTCCAATATTCGTGCAATCTTTCCGTTCGTATTTGCCCTCTTATGGCATAAGTGTAGACGGTGACCAAGCCTCGTGGCAAACAAAAATTATCATCATTTTTAATAGATAAGAAGACGGAAAGTTGTGGCTGAATTGGAGCGGGAATGTGATGTATTAATTGCAAAAAGAGATTCGGAATCTCTTTTTCAAGATAAAACTTTCCTCACCAGCCTCCAGGAAGCCAAAAACAAGTGTGACCTATTTATGATTTACAATTCAGGTTCAAGTGTTGAGGTTAGTGGCAAATGACCTTTTTAAATATTTGAGTATTGTAAGTTATAATTGATCTGTAAAATATTATAAGTAATTTATAAGTCGTAAATGTAACATTGTTATTTTTAACTTGAAAAAATTATTCATCTTTTTTTTATACAATATGCCCTTTCATTGAGAGATATTAAAAAACTTTTATTTAGAAATATTCATCGGTTCAGTAGATGGCCTTTACTATGCACACCTCTAACCACGATTCCATGAACCGTACAAGTTTGGTTGTATGTTTTAAGCACTTTTCCATCTTAGGTTGGTTTGACCGTCCTCTTAGGCACTTACCACCCCCACACAGACCTGTTATGGCTTATTATACCCACAAAGGAGGGGTCTCCGCCCTTGCCATTGTATCGTAAGCCTCAGGGGCTGTATATCGGAGATCGGTTAACCTCGATCTGCGGCCCCCTTATTTGTGGTACCGAAACTCTTTTAAGCCGGGGGCATTTAGTATCATACCCTACAAGGAGTCGTACACGTCGGTAGCGTGGCGGCGGTTCTAGTAGTCCGCCATCTTCCACCCTATCGGGCGGCATCCGGATTACCATGCTATCCGTCAAAGCCTGCAATCCACTGCCACATCGAGTCCAACCCTTACTTGAGAAACAGGCAGCCATCGTTCGAAGTGGGTTGCCTGGGGCTTGTATCCCAACCCGATGTACTAGTGAGTGTATGCCATACTGGTTTTGCGCTTCGACAGCCCGAAGGTCAGTCTCTCCAATTCGGGCTGGTCGCCAGCCTTTCGGTGGGTAACCTATCGCATTCAAACGTTTCAAGTTTCCTAAATTGCCTTTCGCGCTGATACAGCTAGCTATTTCTGAGGCTATGGTTAGTAAATTGGGTTAGTATAAAAAGCAAACGTCTTGTTCGATAAAGCAATTTCTTGGTGTCTCAATGGAAGTAGAGAACCATTTGTAAGTCCATCTGCCAACAAGCTTGGTGGCACTGCCTTGCTTGCTTCATGACAGTGTTCTTCATTCAACGGAAGAGTCGCGAGCAATCACACACGTTTGTATGCACGTGGACAGGCGTTCAAGTTTTCGAGCCATTGAGACCACCCTGGCCTCATGACTCGACGCGTCGGGGTCCCGCACGCTCTACTATCGTGAGCCATCAGGCTCCCTGCACGGGTCACGGCCAGTATGCTAGCGCAGATAGGCACGTGAAGGTTTGGGCGCCCATCGTCCATCATATAACGACTAATACAGATAGTTGTTACATACTTGAGTGTACGACCCTCGTTCAACTTTTTGGCTATCGTCATAGGTTTCCCTCGGTCAAATACGGTCAGTTGAAAACTGCCCCTCACTCTCTCCGAGTGAGACGAGTGGCTGCCTTGTATTGTCATTTGGTACGTGGACCTTTATGATGGACGTGAGTCCCGTGTAGGCCAACATGGCCCAACGAGTCAGGGTTTCCGCACGCCCTCATGGCGTGAGTCCGAAGACTCCCTGCACGGTCGCCAGTAGACGTAATTGGCCGGCTATTGTCTCCTTCTGCACATTGAC
>JAYJLV010103460.1:0-11855 GCA_036873485.1 Torymus texanus | reverse complement strand
AGTATACTTCTTTAATTTTAAATAGAATCAGTACTTCTATTTAATTTTAACGTTAATTTGAAATAAAGAATAAATGTTTGAAAATGATTTTAAAATGTATGTAAGTTTGTACATTTGTATGTAATCGAGTTTCCAGATTAACTGTCGGAAAAGTAGATGAATCTGGTCGGTTTTTTAAAAATTCTATATGATATAAGAATAGAAAAAGATGAATTCAATTTTTGTGTTATATTTATTTATTTATTTATTTTTCTAAAAATCAAAAATACCGAAAATTATCGTTTTTTGCTCTCATATTACAACAGAATTAGCTTTAATACGAAAATAAAAAACAAACATATTCTTGTAAAAGTTAAATCCCTTAACGCGATTTTAAATATTTATAATTGATAAAAATAGATGATTTTTCGCTCTTTCTTATAAGGATTTGATCTTACATAAAATTTATATAGGAAGAAAATGTGTGGGTGTAATCAGAACAAAACTTTTTACTATTTAACATACTGACAATAAAAAAATTGATTTCTTGCAACTTAACTTATAAAAAGGATTTGAAATGTTTAAAATCCACAGAAATATTAATTTTTGTACACACAGAATTAAAAAAATTAATTAATTTTTTTAATTAACATTTCTACATGAAGTAAAGTCATATTAAGTATTAATAAAAAAAAAAAAATTGGTAAAATAACGAAATCAGATGGCACTCTTGAATAATGCGGTCGAGCCTATAATATAAAAACGAAATTTTTACATGCGACGAGCGAAGCGAGGAGCGGGGGGGTTGGCGTGTCGAGCGTAGCGAGACACGCAGGAGGGCACAGCCCCCCTAGTTAAACATATAATACATATAATTGGTTAACTATCTTGTATTATTTTATTTTGATAAAATAGTTAATTATAATAATTTTTCTCCTTGGTCCAATATAAAAAAAATTATTTAAGAACTTAATAAAATAAGTTTTCCTTTATTTGCGAATGTAAGAATTACAAATTTAACGACTGAAAATAATTAAGAATAGCATATTATACCATTCAACATAAAAACTGTTCTATCTCTTTAGTTGTTTAAATAAAAAATATATTTGTTTTATAATAAATATTATCATTGTATAAAACAAAACCCGCATCGATCTAATTCAGTTTGTGTATTTTTAATAGATTTAAGATTTTGTACTTTTATATCAATCATTTTTATTGTAAAATGAAAATAGTAATAATTAATAATTCTTCTGTAAGCTATAACTCCGACTGTAACCGACTTACAATCACCGTTCAAATTTGTAATACTTTATTAGAATAAAATCTACTAAAGTATGGTAATGAATAATTTAATAAATTGCGATTATTATTATTTTAAAGAAAACGTCAGAAAACTTTACGAAAAAGCAGTATTGTATGTGAGAGAGAAGAGAATATCTACTTTCTCTCTCATCTTCCTTCCTCGTCTCACAATATAGCGTTCTCTCTCGCCCTTTGAGAAGGATACGAGCCGCCTAAAAGAATTCTAGAAAAGGGATGAGCGCTCGCTCTCTATGAAAAAGCCTAGGACTCTCCCCTCTCGACTAAATTGTGGCGCTTGGAAGGGGTGTCGCTCCCGCATGATTGGGCCCTGCTTTTCGACCCTCTCAACATCAAGAAGACTAAAACAACGACAAAAACTCGTGCAGACTGAGCTCGTGGGTGCGATCGCCTCCACCAATAAAGTAACGGTGAAACCGCGGTGTAGCTGATCGGATTCGGAGGGAGTACATGAGTGTGGAACGCATTAGGGAAAAAAGATCGGAATATTAATTTGTTGTGTGATTTATATTCACGCGTGTGTACATAAATAATGGTATGGATGGATGTTACAGATAATAACACCAGCAACGAACCAGAGAACCAGAGGGCAACAACACCAGAGAAAAGACCAGAGAGTACACCAGAGAGAAAACAGAGTCAAGAAATTCAGGGAGCTCATCAGGTAAATAAGTACAACAAAATCAAATATCTGATATAACACACATATAAAAAAAAAAAAAAAAAAACTATCAATAACAGAGTTAAGAGCATAGAATATTTCATATATAATTCAGAGATCAGAATATGGATCCATGACATATATATGTTTACAAAGACTACATATATGCATTTTTAAGACCAAACATTTTCTAAAAATCAGAGATTGAAGACAACAGAGACCAGCCAAATCTGGTACTAGGACTGCGGTGACTCGCTGGTGCTATAAAAAACAACACCTAGGCTGTAAACAGAATGAGACAACAGCAGGAGAGGACGATAGAGCTTCTATCGGAAATGGCAGACGAAAGGGGAGAAGAACAACTGCGGATCAGGAAGTTGTGCCCTGCTGAGATGAAAACTCTTTGAGAACAAATTAAAGAGATAGACATTCAGAGAACGAGAAAGCCTCTATCCAACTCTACCTTAATTGAGACAAATCAGAGTAATAATTCAGTGAACTCAAACCAATTGAATAGAATAATGGTAAAACTTAACAAAACTTTAGAGACAAAAAATGAAAAAAATTCAGTTTAAGAGAAATTTTACACTAAACAATAAAAGTGATCTAATCATTTGGAGATATGAACTAAATCCAGAGTTATTAGAGTACGAATTAATAGCATACATAAATAATCCAGAGTAATTCAGAGATGATTAGTCAGAAAATACAATTAAAATGAAAAATAAAATCAGAGGCATTCTATTAAGTCATGTTGATAAAAACTACTATAAAAAGCTATTAAACGTTAAAGACCCTAATGAAATTTTAAATAAAATCAAAGAAATAAGACGTATTCAAACAAACACGACCGACATAACTGTCAGACAAAAACTATATACAATCAAAAAAGGAAGAAGGAAAAAGTATCAGAGTTTTTTGATCGTTTCAAACGACATCATTAAAGAATATAACACTTGTAATACAAGAATACCACTATCAGAGGGAGAGATAAGAGCTCAATTCTCTACTGCAGTATGCGACACTAGCCCAGAGCTAAGATCCACATTTTTGGTGAAGAGCCAAACAAACTCAGAGATGACGAATGAAGGTATTGTCAATTGTATATTATAGGCGGCAGCATAGATGCAAAGAGATGCAGAGGTTAAAGCCAGTCAGCGTACTCAGAGTCTCCGGAGTAACCAGAGCCAATAAAACACGCTGGGCCATCAGAGGACCAGAGGAAAGGGTCTATTAAATAAATGCTACAGATGTAACAAGTTTGCAGAACACTGGGCAACGATGTAAGGGGACACAAGAGAAACCAGTGCCCCAACAGAGTTCAATGGTATGATGATCAGAGTAATACCAATAACAATAGAGGTAGAGATAGAGGCAGAGATAGAGGTTCACTCAGAACTAGAAGTAATTAAGGGGTAAGAATAATAGACACAACCCATATGACAAAAACAATAGACGACAGAACAGAGAAAATCAAGCAACATGAAATTTAGCAGCTAAGAGTTTAGAGTTAAGTAATAAAAATAAGAATATCAGTTTTATAGCTGATTCGGGTGCGACAGAGCATAAAAGGTTTCTACTCAAAGATTTTATTAAGAGCACAGAAGGAGAAATTAAAACTGCAAATAAAAGTAAGAAGCTAATATTAAAATTGATGGGAATGGTAATTTGTACTTAAAGAATTCAGAGAATGAAATCATAACGTTATCTAATGTCATAGCAGCCCAAAATGTATCAGAGAATTTGTTTTCTCTCCGAAAATTCGCAGATTCAGGGTATGGCTTATACCTAGATGATAATGAATTAGTAATATTCAACAAAGAATCAAATGAAAAATGCATTATACGAGTATACCAGAAATCTAACTGTATAATTCACATGAAGATCCAGAGTAATTCAGAGTCAGAGGAAGTCTGTCGGCTATACACTGCTACAGTACACCAGATTTCCTTGGAAGATTTCCTGTCAGAAACTCAAGGAGAATCAGAGGAGCTGCATTGCACATTGAGAGGTCTAGAGCTTGGTATGGAGAAAGAACAGGCAATCATACAAGAGAAATCAACAATCATTGGTGAAAATACAGAGTTTGGCACGAGTGAAAACAATCTGGACAGAAACATACTAGCTTTAAATCAAACCGTATCACAAACATATAGAGGAAATCTAGAGAAAGCGCAAGAGAATTATGATCCAAAGGAAAATGGAAAAAGAATAAGTGAAGGCATGTTATTGCCCACAAAACCAGGACATGCTTCAAACAACTCCAGAAGTCAGAGAAGAAACTGGAGAAAGTCAAATTTGACAGAGAAGATTCAGAGTGTGAGATATGCATACTAGCCAAAATGGAAAATCTTCAACCAGAGAATTACATACCATACATACGGATGCAATGGGCCCTATTAAGCCAGCATCGTTTCCAAGGGATAACAAGTTTATCATTGTGTTTATTAATGACTACTCCAGATATGCCAGAGCGTATAGCCTCGAACACAAAAACAAAGCTGGAACATGTTTAGAGAAATTCCTTATACACACAAGAAATCTAGTAGGAAAACAAGAGAAAGTATGTTTTATCATAGCAGATAATGGAACAGAGTTTACAGGAGGAGAGTTTTCAGACATTATGGAAAAGGAAGCTATAAGTAGAGACTTTACCCCACCTTACACATCAGAGCTGAACGGAAAAGCTGAACGGTTTACAAAACCGTTTAGAAGAAGATCAGAGCCTTCATGTTAAATTCAGATATTCCATCGACAATGTGGACAACTGCCACTGAAGTAGCTGTTCATGTGTAAAGCCGAACTCCATTTAAGAGCAACGAGTTTAAAACTCCACTTACAAAAATAAGACCAGAGAAAAAGAGTCACTTAAAGTATCTAAGGAGATTCGAATGTAAAGCCTATGCGAAAATACCTATTTCAGAGAATAAATTTTCAGAGAGCGCCAGAAGAACTATTCTAGTCGGGTACACTTTCACTAGATATCTTTTATGGGACCCACAAACAAATAGATTTATCAACTCGAGACATGTAAGATGTAACGAGAAGATGGTATATAAAAATCTAAAAGAATTTCCAGAAAAACCAGAGTTTCAAATTACAGAGAACACAAAGAAATCAGAGATATCCCAAGAGAACGACACCGTCACTAACCAGAGTCCAGAGATCACAGATGTAACAGAGCTTTCCAAAGCAAAGAGGGAAAACGCTCAAGAGAAAAGAAGCAAGTAAAAAGAAAATATATCCTCCACATAAAATCAGAAAATTACCTACCAGAGAAGCAAAAATGAATCCAAAAGGAGATACAAAGTTTGTATACAGAGCTCAGAGTGACAACGGAGACAAGACATCTTGATTAGAGGAAGATGAAACAATCTTAGCGAGACTAGTCGAAATCAACCAGGATATGTTTTACTACAGAGAAGCAGTAGAATCCCCAGAGAAAGAAAATTGGAAACGAGCCATAGAGGAAGAAATGCAGTCAATGAAAGAGAATGATGTCGGAGAAATAGTAAATAGATCCACTTCTACTCAGAAGAACAGACAACCAAACATAATAGATTCAAAATGGGTCTTTAAGAGAAAAATGGATGAGAATGGACGAAAAAAGTTCAGGGTCAGACTGGTCGTTCGAGAATTTAAGGGCAAGAATGTCTATGAACTCAATGAAACCTATGCACCAGTATCAAGACTGGCAGTTATCAGAACTTCACTGGCCATCATGAACAAACACGATCTGGAGGCAGTACAACTGGACGTTAAAGCTGCTTTCCTTAACGGAATCATGGAAGATGAAATATGCATGGAGATACCAGAGGGAGTAAACATAAGAGAATCAGATAAATCCAGATTTTGCAAGTTAAAAATGACGTTATATGGTTTAAGAGTCAGCCCAAAATGATGGAAGCCGAGGTTTACAGAGGAGGTAAACAAGCTTGGATGAGAGAGATATACACGATTCATGCTTATTTACTTGAAGAAATGAAGGATCTATGGCATTCCTAGTGCTATATGTCGACGGCATTATACTTGCCAGCAATTGTGCATCTCAGATATTAGAGATAACGGCACGATTGTGTGAAGTATTCAAAATACAAAATTTAGGAGAACTAAAGATGTTTGTAGAAATGTAAATAACCAGAGACAGAGAAAAAAAAAATAATGAAGATCCAGCAATCAGAGTATACACAGGAAATACTAAATTGGTTTATATCACAGAGCACGTCTTTGGTAACAAGATAGGTGAAGAGTAGAGAAGGCAAAACTACAGAGGAAACTACAGAGAACTATCCCTACAAAGCCACTTACAGAGAAGCGATAGGGCGCCTACTGTATCTATCGGGTACCACAAGATCGGATATATCATATGCAGTCAACTTCCTTTCCAGAAAACATAGGTCACCTATAGAGAGTGATTGGAACAAAGACATCAGACACTACACTGGCAAGACTTTGTATCCTGTGACTTTATGGTGTGACAACATGTCCGCTGGTATCCGCTTTGGTCCGCTTTGATGATATTGTCTCAGAAATTTAGAGGAAGCTCAGAAACAGAAAAATCAGAGGTAACAAAAGTCACATAGCTGACACACACGAAGACTTTATTAAGAGATGTATATTGGAAAACAGAGTCATTGTAAAATGGATAGAGTCTAAAGAGAACCATATCTTAGATAACAAATATTGTAAAATGTATTTTAAATAACTTAGATTCAGAGAAAATTTTCTTTATTTGTTTCAGAATCCTGTAACAATGCTATGGAGGTCGCATTAAGGGAGAGAGTGTTGGCGGTATACGGCTTCATGTCGCCCCGCCCATAGAACTGTGGGAAGTGCTAATGTAGAAGTCAGCCCCATGGCTGCTAGCTGGAGGTATTGCGCAGGCGCTGGGCAGAGTGAGAAAGAAGAAGGCATATTCTCCTTAGTATCGTAGACAAGATTATTCTTTCTTCTGTCGGTACAATCGATGTGTCTCTGGCGGATGGTCGGAACGGACTGTACGAGAACGCTATCACTTCTTATCGTTCGCTATCCCCACTCCTTTAGTCATAGACTACGTTTGTGGCTAGTCCTAACATACTCCCCTCCGTGTGACAACGGTAATGTGTATAATCCGGAGACGAAGTGGGGGTATGTTATAAAGTTTAATGCGGATTATAAATACAAAATCGTTAGGCGTAGTTCCAATAGGTCATATGAGTGCAATACACAGTTTGAAACGCTAAGTCGAAGGATTAGGTAAATAATACTGGAGGTAGGATTTCTTAGGTTGCCATTGCACTTTTTTCTTGGCGTAGGTTTTCAGGGTGGGATGCTGAGGTTCGGGATCAGGTATTGGGTTGCCCTGCGGGGGCACTGACGCTAAGTCTTCTGGAATGAAGTGTCCTGGCTTCAAAAGCTTGATAGATACGCTGCGCGGTACTCCGTTAACATTGATTTTATAGACTTTGTTTGAGGTGCGCTCAAGGATCTGGTGCGGGCCTATGTGAGGTGGTTCCAGTGGCATTTTAGTAGCGGAAGCTTTTAAAAATACGTGTGAGCATGTATGCAATTCTTTGAAGAAGAATGCGCGCTTCTTGTGACGATTGGCAACCGGTAGTGTCTTTACGTTACGCATAAGCTCACGGAATTCCTCGATGAATATCTGCAGATTCGGTGAAAAGTCATCAAAAAGGAAAAATTCATCGGAAACGCGCAAGATCGTTCCGTACAGGTATTTCGCCGGGGAAGCACCTGTGTCTAGACGCATGTGTGTCCGTAAGCCTTTTGAAAGTTGTCTAACCTAGTTACGGTCATTATGGAAAATGAGAGCGGCTTTGAGGCTTCTGTGCCAACGCTCTGTCATGCCGTTCGCGGACGGGTGGTACGCGGTCGTCCGGATTAGCTGACAGCCGATCAACGATAACAATCCAGTAAAAAGTTGGGACACAAACTGTGATCCCTGATCAGTTGTTAGCAGTCTTGGCGCGCCGAACCGAGAGACCCAATTGTTGAAAAAGACGTGTGACACAGTTTCAGCGGTAATATTTTTTAGCGGTATCGATTCCGTCCAGCGCGGAAAGCAGTCGATCAGGGTAAGGCAGTACAGGTCCGTCGCAATTTATCATGGGCCCGATGATGTCCATGTGGACATATTGGAAACGTCCGTCAGGTGCGGTGTACTGCGAGGGTTCGGTGGTAAAGTGGCGCGACACTTTAGATTGTTGGCAGTACAGGCAATTTTTGCAAATTATTATCTCGCGGTGCATATTCGGCCAAACATATCTTTGCCTTATTACCTGATCAGTAACCTTTGCTTTACCTTGGGCAGGATTATGGAACATTTCAGAAACACGTTTTCGCAACGGTGCTGGAATATACGGTTGAAGCGCTGATCCGGACAGGTCACAAAATATACGTTTATGATCTGGCTCCCACTCAATACATTTTAAATTTAGTGAATGATCTGAGGATTAGCGGAGCTGCGCGAGTTCCGGGTCGTCTTTTTGGTAACGAGCGAGTTCTACGAGGACGAATTCGAGTGGTAGAGAAATTGTCTCTACGCGAGATAGTGCGTCGGCTACAACATTTTGGACGCCTGGTATGTATTCGATGCGTGTCAAGTATTGGGAAATGAACGATAGTTGTTGACGTTGCCGTGGTGACGCTTTGTCTAGACGTTGCTGCAAAGCATGGGTGAGGGGCTTGTGATCAGTCACAATATAAAAGTCTCTTCCTTCAAGGAAGTGTTTGAAGGTTTTAATCGCTCCGAAAGAGCCGTAAGCTCGTGATCACAGGTGCTATATCACGTCTGCGCGGACGTGAATTTATGAGAGAAGAGAGATAGTGGTCCCCACGACCCTTGTTGAGATTGCTCTAACGCCGCTCCCATTTGGGCATCTGATGCGTCAGATTCGACGCGAGTTGGTGCATCTAAGGAGGGATGATTGAGAAGAGTAACCTGAGCAAGATCTGTCTTGATCTTGTTGAAGGCTTTCTCCGCTGCTGCATTCCACGGAATCTCGCGTTTGTCGTTTTTTCTGGCACAAATAAGACATGTGGCAAGCATCGTCTATAAAAATTTACGAGGCCTAAGTACTGTTGCAGTTGTTTGACAGTTTTAGGAGAAGGAAATTTTAGGATTGCTTCAACGCGTTCTTGGATAGGGCGAGAACCTCGACTGTTAATACGATACCCTAAGAAATTGATTTCTTGTTGGCTAAAACCGCACTTACTTAAGTTGAGCCGTAAGGTAAATTCCTTTAAGCAGGTGAAAACGGTTCGAAGATATTCCTCATGCTCTTCGTCGTTTGAGCAAGCAATGAGTATATCATCTGTCTATGCGGAAGCGAAGTCAAGTACGCGAAGGGCCTGATGGATATATCATTGAAATGACTGGCTTGCATTTCGGAGCTCAAAAGTTATTACAGTAAATTCAAATAAACCAAAAGGTGTTCTAACGGCTGATTTGGGTAAGTCTTTCGGCGCGAGAGGAATTTGATAATAAGCCTTACGCAGCTCGAGCTTTGAGAAGATGATTTTACAGAACAAATTAATGCTGAAGCCATGAAGATACGGAATGGGTATCTATCGGGTACCGCGATCGCGTTCAAACGCCTGTAATCCCTGCAAGGTCTCCACCAGCCATCCTTTTTGCTCTCCATGTGGATGGGAGATGCCCAAGGACGGCTGGTAGGTCTGCCGTACCCTTGCTCCAGAAGATGCTGGAACTCAACTTTAACCACGTGTAATTTCTCTGCAGATAAATGTCTGGCCGGTTCGGAAACTGGAGGACCTGTCGTTTGGATGTAGTGAAACACTTCATGCGCTGCCACAGGTGTTGTTTGTATTACGCCAGCAATTTCTGTAAATTCAGTGAGAATTTTGCTGAATCTCGAACACTGATCTAACAGACTAATGGTGAGAGGGGGTAGGTCTCTTACGGTGTCTACCGAAGCGATATTAATGGTAGGGTCAATGAGGCGTTGCTTGTCAAGGTCAACTGTGAGTGCGTATTAGTTAAGCAGGTCGGATCCTATTATAGGGTAGGGAACTGCTGCAGCACAGAAATTCCACGCCATAGACCGATTCAGACCAAGATTTTAGACTAAACGGACTTCGCCGAACGTGTCGATAGGGGTGGCGTAGAGCTTAAGGTCAATGAGTTGCTTTTTCGTTTTTGTGTCGACAGCTATGAGCTATTTTGAAGAACCGATCCTGCGCTGGAACGGTACTCTTGTGAATTTATCGCTTATATTTGTTATTCTTAATACTTTGTACTCATGTTCCTCCAAAGCACTTTTTATATGTTCGAGATTGTATGAAGGGTGAATGTTCCTTAAGACAGTTTTGTAGCTTTTGTCTTGTTTCCTCTGGTATGTAAAGAACTCAATTTTTTCTTCTTAAGTTATTCTATTATAATTTTAGTTTTCAGGTGTTTTAGGTAGAATTTTTACCTCATTATTGTACAGTATTTTTAGGATATAATTATTTGCAGCTTTTGCGTCAAGCAGTGTTTTTAACGGAGTTAGGTCCTCTACACCACTTATGAAAATCGGCGGTGGTTTTTGTATCTTCACTGTGCTTGCGACTTGATTATTATTTTTATCGTCGTTAATTACACGGTTTGTTTCCTCTTCAGTTGACAGTTTTTCGAAGGAGTTTTGTGTGTTTACTGGTTTGCTCAACCAATAATCTTTAATGTGTGTTTGAAACTTTTTAATGTTAGTTTTAATTCCTTTTGGGCTCTTTCTTTGCCGCTTTCTATACACTTGGTTCCACTTTTCACTGCTGTATTTCTCGTTTGGTAGCGGTGAAGCCAAAATGACTTTTTCTGTTGTACCATGTTAGCCGATTATTTTTTGAAGTGTTAAATTTGGAGCTTTTACGCAAGCTGTATATTTATACTTTCTGTTTAATATTTTTATTTTATTAGAACCAGAGTAAATACAAAAACATTACTTTACAAAGTAATCCAGCAGAGGAAGTCACTTTCTGCGCGCTGGTCTGGTACACGAAATGTATTTAAAAACTAAATCTTACAAACTAAAAATTTGTATTTTCGAATTCATTTATAAGAGCTCTGTACTGTGTATTACATATGATTACGTTTTGCTACAAATCTAGTTCTTAAGAAGCTGAGTGTCCTTCTTTAGGTTTTTCTAATTTTCGATTATCCAATTTTCATTTTTCTTTTATTTTTTAGAGTTTTGAGGTTGTTGGGTAATTCGTTGAATTAGGTTATTGCCCTAATTTAACTGCTTTTATCACTGACTCTTTTACTGTGTTTGGGTATTAATATACTCTTTTTCCTAGTGTTACTGTTTAATGTAATGAAACTGTCATTTAGTTCTTCATAGTTATGCATTATGGATTCAAAAGTAAGAAGTTGATCAATGTTTAGATATTGTTTGTCTTTTATGAAGTTGTTATTATTTATTATATTAAGAATTCTGTTTTGTAAAGTTAGTAATGTTCTCATTTTGCTCATATCGTCGCTCCTGTATAAAAAGCCGGTAACTCGGAGTCCGATTGGAAAACCTGGTAACTCGGAGTCCGGTTGGAAAAGCTGGAACTCGGAGTCCGGTTGGAAAACATGGTAACTCGGAGTCCGGTTGGAAAACCTGGTAATTCCGAGTCCGGTTGAATAAGCTGGTAACTCAGAGTCCGGTTGGAAACCATGGTAAGTCGGAAGCTAATTTTTTTTCTCCGATTTAGGTTGGCAAAACTGTTCAAATATTTACAGTATTTGATTTGAGATGTGATCAGATAGACTTTATTTACACTTCTATCAGAATAAATATTACGAGTATAGTACGAATGTTTCTAAATGTAAGAATAGTATATTACGCTACAAGGGCAGAAAGTTCGAATTCCTGCACTGCGCGATACAATGCCCGAGGCGAAGCCGAGG
>JAYJLV010103449.1:0-11858 GCA_036873485.1 Torymus texanus | reverse complement strand
CCCCCCCCCCCCCCCCCCCCCCCCCCCCCCCCCCCCCCCCACAAACCACCAGAGGCCAACAACGGTCGCTGTAGGAGACTGGATGGAAACATGCACACACACACATACATTTACACACATGTGGCACGCACTCTCGGACCACGTGTGGGGCTGGCTAATGCCTCGTCTTCTTCTTCTTCTTCTTCTTCCCTGACGCGTGAATGCGGCGAGGGCAACCCGATACTATACGACGACGCGTCGCGCGCTCTCCCGCGGTTGGATTCAATTTTCTTTGTCGCCTTACGAGTGGGTGAAAGAGTACGAGTGAGGACGAGAGGTTGCCTGTTATTCGCTTACGCGGATTTTTTTGGGGGGGGATGTATAGAGGGAGAGTGGATAATATTGTATTGTTAAGGATGGGGTTGGCTTTTTTGGAGGGGTTAGGGTAACGTGGTGTTAATAGTAGTATGAATTGTAGAGAAATAAGTGAGGCTTAACATTATGATATGTACTTTCGTATAGATATAAAAGATTATTATTTAATTTGTTTTTTGTTAAGAGGGGTGAATATTAATTGAGTTATTCGATTCAACCAATCTATAAGTTATAATTTACATCACTGGTATTTTCACCAGATAATACATCTAAGAAAAACCGGCCACCCATCAAAAGAAAATTTACGCAGCTGATAAATTCTCATCTGATTAACAAATTCGTATCACCTCAAGCACTAATCCCGAATCGAAGTTTAGCCTCGTGTGGAATTGATCGTTACCATCGGACCAAATAAGCGAGCAAGCGACACGTTTTAACTGCATTAGCACTTTAACTGCGTCTCTCTCTCTCTCTCTTTCTCTCTCTGAGTATGAATATTGCAAACGTATAACATCGCGGACAATTCGCCTATTCTAATTTGATTTTCTCCTTTCCAAGCTATGCGCGCGCGCGACGGTTCACACGTACAGATAATGTGATTCAACGTGATAATGGCGAAAAAAATGTACGCAGAGAGAGAGAGAGAGGTGTCAGATCAATGGCTATTATCTCGGGTGCATTAAAAAATTATCTTGAAGAGGGTTATTTACGAATGCCCGGATGGTAATCAATGGTTTATTATCGCGTCTATTTGCAAAGTGAACGCGGTAATTTCGTACGATAGATTTCCCGATAACGTGCATGCTTTAATTGCATATATAACGTTGTAAAAATTGATTAGTGTTTGCTATATATTTTAGGCACCGATAAAATAATTGATTTCGGTTACGATTAATTGATAAAGTTATATAAAAAAAAGAAGTTTACTAACTTTGTCGACGTACGAAAAAAAGTGTATATATATATGCTAAAGTGCGAACGGTTCTATGGTATATATATTGCGTTTATCATTTGTTACGAGATGTGCGTTGTTATCGAACGACATTTTATTAAACTTAGTCACATTTCTACAAGGCATGGGGGGAAAGAGATATTTAAATCTAAGTTAAGAGAACTAGAATGTAAAAACTTCCGATTAGTCATATGCTACTTCACAGGATAAAGTTCCGAGCGATTAGTTCACGTTAAATTTAATTTAGCTTTTTTACGTTCACTTCCTTATATACCTATAATATTAATTTTTACTATAATATCACATAATACAATAATTATACACTTCGAAAATATCTCAATCACGTCGTACAATCCTCATATACGATTTCCGAATACTACGCATCATACGGTACGTACTTCGTGGAATGAAACATTTCAATCCATACGATACAGCACAGTATATACATCGCACTTGCGCAAAATCAATTGCAAGTGAATAATCTTGTCGGCAATAATCGAAATTAAATTTAAATATTTCATTTTCGCCTAAAAGTACGCTTATATAAATGTTAAATGACCACGTATATCGGAGGGCACCGCTGCTACCGTTGCGCTTCGTTAAAACTTAACGAATATATGTGATGTTATCACGAGCAGCAGTAACAGCAGCAACGTCGTCACCAAAATAGCAAGCATCCGAGATTTCTGGTTGCAAAATTGTCCATTTACAGGACATAACGCGAACAATTATTCACGTGATTGTTATAAATATAATATATGGTAAAATTGGCGCGCGATGTTGTATTAATCCTGATGTGGGTTCGAGTGGATACGTTTGTATGTGTGTGTTGTGAATTTTTGCAATGTGTCAATATAGCGATGATTAAAGGTTGATCTTCAGAGGATTACGAATGAATGGAGTGTATTTTATACAGGATAGGGTATATAAGTAAGATGTGATAATTGGCGTGGGTTCTGTATTATGTGTGTGTGTGTCTAAATTGAAGTACCGGGTGAACGATGACGTTGATGTGTGGCTCTGTAATGTAATGAGTTTTAATATACATTTCGCTTTTTCATCCATATAGGTTTGTATAATGTAAAGAAATATGTTTCCATAGTGGTGAAAAAAAAATGTATAATGGTAACAGTAAATTTTTACAAAGACTATTCGAGGAAATTAAAAAAATAATACAATGTAGGTAAGTCCATATAATATAGTCGGTCCAGTATATTATTATAGGATTTTGAATCCGCTTTAACTTGTGTACAACTCTTTTGACAATTTACTGGTACCTAAAAAAAAAAAAAAAAAAAAAAAAAAAATTAAAAAAAAAAATAAACCAAGTATTGTTTCTTATATATCTCTCATAATTACGCATACCTCCTATCAAAAAATCTAAAAAAACAACTACTCATCTTAAAAAAAAAAATGTTAAACCCAACCCCATCATAACCCTTTTTTCCCTTAGCTATTCCACACTAATCCTCCAAAAAAAAAAGTACCACCCCGAGTATTATATACTCTCCCATCCATATATCCACGACGCGCTCGCACTTCTCTCCCGCAACCTACATACAATTCCTCCTCCACCTCCAGCAAAACCCACGCACTCCCCGCCGCTCGCGTCTCCTTCGCTGCGGTGGTATCGCATTTCAAGCTCCCGCAGCAGTAGCAGCAGCAGCAGCGGGCAAAAAGAACTTCTCTCTCTCTCTCTCTCTCTCTCTCTCTCTCTCTCTCTCTCTCTCTCTCTCTTTCTGCAGCTTCACGCGCACGATGGTGCCGGCGCCTCGCAGTCAAAACAAGCGGCCTTGGCGCTTTTTGCGCGGAGGTGGAGGTGGAGGAGAGCATTGACGTTCGTAGCCGACGCGCACATATATATCGTATGGTCTTCGTGCTTTGTTGCGCAACTGTTCGTGTCTATACGTGTAGAAGAGAGATATATAGAATATCTTTAAGGTTTGGAATGGTAATCGTTATGATTAATAATATATATGGATTGTTTTATATCTTACTAAAATGATAAATAAATGACTACACCTAAAAAAAGCTCTCAAATTTCTATCCATCGTCAACCTAAAATTCATGGAACGCCTCTTTCTGACCACAGCCGCACATAGCGCACATGCCATATGATCAGGTGTACCTTCGGTCGACTGTGCTATCGCTTTTCCGCGAACAGCGTCGTAGACACTCGATACATATATAAGCGTCGTTAGCTTATACAGTCCCTATATATATGTGTATGCGGACGAGTTGTGGCTCTTATCCGATCAGAGAGACAGAGAGGATTACTCGGTATACACACGGGGGGCATTCTTATCGTGGGTTATAGCACGTAATTGGCGGGGAAACAGAGCGAGAGAGAGAGAGCGAGATGTTGCGCAATGTGATGTTGTACGTGGGGTATATTCTTTGGAAGGTTCGGCTGTGGTGGTGAAGAGGAGAAGAGAAAAGAGTTTAGTGTATTAGGTGTATAGTTTCAAGATATTGGAGGGTTTATAAAAGATGACGTACGTTTATACAGGAAGAATTGTGAAGGGTCGAAAGCGATTTTTTTTTAAATGAACATTTTGGTTTATTAGGATTCGTTGTCCCCAAGATTATCGTAAAATCCGATTCAAGCCATAAACCTTATATTTTTTTATATTCATCGACATAACGCTTAAAATTTCCATATAAACCACAAAAAAAGTTCAAAAAATAATAGCATCTATACCGGAACCTTCAATTCTAGTCCATCTCGCAAAGACAAACCTCAACCGATCACGCGTCGTCCCGAGACCGTGAACGAAAAAATGTGTAAACCCAATCTTGCCCAGCACCACGCGTGTAAAACCCCCTCACACACATACACACACTCTCTCTCTTTCCTTCCTCTTTCTCATTCTCCCTTACAGCGAAAAGTCAAGCTGCCGCCTATACGGTACCTCCGTCCTCCACGTCGCGTGGTTCGGAGGGAGGTAGAGAAGGGAGAGAGAGAGAGCTTAACTGGCAGCTGCCGGGCGCGTGCGGCGTCGAGCCATTTAAGGCGCGAACGCCGGACGCCCGGCGTCGCAACGCTATATATCTCTCTCTCTCTCTCGCCGTCCCTCCTCTACTCCTCCTCCTCTCGGTTTTCGTCTTCGTGCGAGGGGAGAGAGAGAGCAGACCGTCGTCGCCGTCGTTGCTCTTAGCGTTGTATACGTATAGCAATGCACACTACGCGTTATATGTGTATATATGTATATAGGGTTCACGAGAAGAGAGAGAGAGAGAGAGGGAGAGAGAGAGGATTGATTCAAATTGAATTAGGCGCGATTGGATTTTTGCGCGCGCACGCAGCGTGTTATGAATTTACGAGGGGAGCTGTAGTTGTGATATATACACGAGTGAGCTTGCATGAGGGAGAAGGAGGAGGGGAGAGTAGATGGCGCCAGTGGACGTGACGAGTTGGATTTGAGGTTTTTAAGAATGAGAGAGAGAGAGAGAGAGAGAGAGAGAGAGAGAGGTTTTGAGAGTGTTGCTGCTTTTTATAATAGGGTATAATTTATTGAGGAGAAATTTTTTATGTGCTTAGGGTATATAGTTTTAACTTACGTGTACTGTGAATATAACATAGTTGTAGAATAATTATCGAAAGCTTGCGAACTCACCTGAAACATAAAGAATAAATAAATGATTAGTTATGAATTGAAGTTTATAACTATATGTATATAAATGTACAGAAATTGGTTTAACTGGAATATCAGAAATGAAATTATAAATTTTTAATCGCTTGTTCAAATTTTAAGTTGACTTTACAATCTATAACGACAACACGTGAATTAGTCACTCACGGTTTATTTAGTTAAAAGTACAAATAAATTTTCGTATATATAATTTCTTAACTATAAATAAAAATTAAATGAATATTTTATGAATATTTGATTTCACACACACACACATACACACACACACACACATACACACACACACACACACACAATTCTATCATACCAACTGAACCCCTTCTACCATATATTATACAATATTCACCGCATCCCAAGCATCAATTATATTCAATTATATTAAAAAATTCTAACCCAGCCCTATACAACTCAAACAAATCTCCTTCTGTATACCAAAACCCCTTCAAACCTCCAGTACACACACGCACATACAAAATATACCTCCCACACCATAACCACAGTCTTTCACCCTCCCCTTCTTCCAAATTAATAATATTTATCGCAAGTAAACGAGATCCAGCTCTCTCGCCCGTACGGCTTGTGCTGCGTGGAACCCCGGGAGCTTCATAAAGCAAATAAACAGCGCGCAGAGAAGAAGGAAAAGGAGGAGAGAGAAAAAAAAACAGCCGCGAGGCATCTGCGCGCGTTCCTCGTCGTCGTCGTCGTCGTCTTAAAAACGAGAGAGAAATGCAGTGGTACTCGATTCTCTCGTAAAGGTTCTTTTTTTCACCACGTTGAACGTTTAATTAGCGCGAGTATAGGCGAAAGGTTTGATTTTTGTTCAGTAATAGGGTAGAATCTTACGCGTGCGTATGTGTGTGTAGGTTTGTGTGTAAAAGAAGGGTTAGAGGTATAATGTATAGGTGTGTTCGGGGGCGAAGGTTTGAAAGAGAGACGCGTGACACGGTTTTTGCGGAAGGTTTTTCTGGAACGTGTGTGTGTGTGTCTTTTTTTCTTTACGGATTTATATAGCGGGGCATAGTGCGGGGTTTACTAAAGTCTATACTAAATTGTGTTGCTAATTTAATAAATTTTCAATGATTGTACTTTGAATAAGGTTTTATATTGATATCGAAAACCTTAATAATTCAATTTTATTTTTCATTTTTCAAGTTTTCTGTTAACTAACTGGCAATAAATGAAAAACAACTTAAATAAACAAACACCTTACATATTAAAGCCTCTACTATAACGTTTATTATAACGTCAAATCGGGAATTTTTATCAAACCCTTATTATTTCATCTCTTCTAAACCAACAAAACCATTTTATATCTAACGTTCAACAAACATATATAACATATTAACCTACCACCGCTACGCTAAACTTTAAACTTATCATGTCCCCCCAAAAACCTCGCATCTCACATCTTCCGAGCGATTCTCCGAACTCCTCTCTCATCCATTCGTACGCATCTTCTCTCACTCACACCGGTTAACCCTGCATCATCATCACTCGAGTAACATGAGAGCCGCTGCACGAGTCACTCCGAAAGCTGCTGCAGCTTTGCTTGCGTCTGCTTGCTTGCCTGCCTGACTTGACTGTCCCCCTCTTAACAGCGACACGTGCAGAGAAGTCGTGCGCTCTTTTCTTCTTTCTTTTTTTTTTTTTCAAGAAACAGCAGCAGTCGTCTCTGAGAAAGATCGATTTTCGCTCGCGCAAGGTGCAAGACGTACGTCGAAGTAGCGGATGTGTATATATGCGATTGTTGTTGTTGTTGTTGTTGTTAGGAAATTGTATAAGATTTATAAGTATAGTAGGAAACATTGGTTTAGTAAAGTGGAAAAATAATAAAGTAACGAGTTGGTCGGTCAAAGGTAATGCGATGGTTCTTTTTTAGGTAGTTATACAAGTATGAGGACTGTTAGGGTTTGTAATAAGCAAAAATGAAAATACTTTTTGAGTGAATTTTTAGGTAACCGCGATAATGCTTTATCTGTACATCGAAGCATATATTGATACATATATCTAATTGTATAAGTTTAATTGTTTGAACTGATGAGTTTTGATAAGAATAGGTTAATATAGTGATATTCGCTATATAGTGCGACTAATTGTAAGTTGGTAAAGTAAAATTTCATTGAAGAGATTGGAAATTTACTAATATAGTGAGAAAATAAAAATATCAGTACGCCGTTCAGAATTTAACAGCTGACTATTTTTTCAGTAATAGAGCGTAAAAATAAACACGTGCATTTTACATATATATAAAAGCCCATATCTTATTTAAATACCCGAAGGAACTTTTTTGCATTTTTATATGATACTCTTTTTTTCAAAGATCTGCTGCGCTCACATCCCAAGACTCTATTTTAACGAGTGTTTTACTTATTTATAATTATAAAACGTCAAGACGACTAGAATAAGCGCGAATTCATGAATTAAACCTAGAATTTCACTCGATTTCCAGCTCTTTTATTAAACCTCGCCTTTTATATATTTGATAAATAATCTCGTTCGATCGCGACGCTAACAATAACGAAATATTTTCTTTGTTTTTTTTAATGTTAAAAGACACTTCATACATCATCCCTTCTCCTGACAAAAGATTTATTTAATTCAACAACGGTCAATAATCGAGCAGCGCATTTGTCCCCCTCTCCTCTCCCGTGAGATGAAAGAATTATTTCACTCTTATTCCAGGTTAAAAATACACTCACACCGCGCGGTGAGCAGCAGCAGCAGCACCGCGTACGGATTAATGAACGAAATGAATTAAAAAAAATTAAATTTTCAGCGACAACAGTAGCAGCAGCAGCAGTAGCAGTAACAGAAAGAAAGATATATAATTGAATTATTCAACGAATTATCGAGCACGCTGAACATTAAGATGCAAAAATAGACTTTAATACTACCGAGCGAATACTCGCGAGCGCGCGATTTCATTCCCTCCCTGCACTTGCAATTCGTTTGGGGACGGGGGTACGAAAATAATTAATTTGATTTTAATTTAAGGGGATTCTTAAAAATATATACGTTATCAGCGTATGCGAAGAGAGATTTATTTCGGTGCCAATAGTAGATTTAAATATGGTATAGTATATATACGGTGCCTTTAAAAGGGCTTCAATTAGCGATTTGGTGGGAATATAAAAAAGACGCGCGACCGGTTAAAGAGCAACGTGCAATAGATCATCAGCGGCTATTCTTGTATGGAGGAAGGGGAAAATTAATGCTCGGATAATGCACAACGATAATGATTGGTTTATACGAAGAGCAAAGAAATTAGATTATATATTGTCAGTAGCACTTTTAATTTTGTGTATGTATTGTATATCTATTTATACGAGCGTGCATGTGCTTAATGTTATTATGATTATTGAAGTTTGTATTTTTGACGTGGAAGTTATAAGTGAACAAGCTGTGCCGTTTTTAAATCGCGGGAGCTCTCATACGACAATCTTTTGAATGACCGCACAGCCGGTGATAACATGTTATCGCATTGAAACTTCACTGTTGCTTCTCGCACTTAGTATATGCGCTGAAAAAAAAACGGGAATTGGTGAAATGTAAATAATTTTTTTCCAAAAAAACTTTTGCAATATATATTAACGTTTGTTTAATTAAAAATAACTACACAGAGAACAATTTAAATCTAAACTTTACTTTTTTTATAAGAAAATGTGTGCTATTTACTGCTTTGAATAGTAAAACTTTATTAGTCTTAGTCAGAAAAAGTACTATTTGAAATAGTAAAATTTGCTACCAAAATAATATTAAAATTATAAATTAATATTTAAAAAGTAAAATTTGTTACGAAAATCTTAAAATTATTATCGAGTGTGTGTCCCAGCGCTACTATAAAAATAGTAAATTTTCTTATAAAAAAAGTAAAGTTTACATATAAATTGCTCTCCATGTAATTTTCTATTGTAAGAGGAAATTTCGTTTTCTTTTTTTTTGAGCACAATCAATTTATGCAAATAGATGAAAATAAAATAACGTACGCAACAAAAATATACGCAAGTTAACAAAATAAGAATAATAAATTGCCTTGTTCTTTCACGTAACAACAAACTTGTCAGTTAAAAATTTTTACCAGCGCAGCACCACGTTGCTATATCATATCAAAAAAACTCTATACATAATCATCATCATTCCACCCCCATTACATCTCTCTTCCACATATATTAAACTTATTCAAGAACATATTCAGCTCTCAAATTTTCTACAAAAAAAGTAAACAAAAGCGAATCTTTTTGCACTCGCACGCACGCGTCATTCCACGGCACTGATTAAATTGTAAAAGAATCACGACGGCCGTCGTATTACCATGTGAAAAGGCCTTTTCGACTGCTGTCGCGCATAATGTAATCACGCGCCGATGCAAATATTCACGCGTGTGTGTGTGTGTGTGTGTATATATATATATATATATATATGTAAGTATATACGTGCACGGTATAGACATGTACGTACATAACATATATGTTTATGTCTCATCTAAGCGAGTAAGCGATTGTTTCAGTCGCGGGCAAACGTCGCGCGCGGAATTCGCGAAAGCCGAGCTCGGGAATCAGAGGTCAAAGAGATACGTGCCGACGATAAGGGAAACCGCGGGCTGTACATATAGTGACGATGATTTGATAGGTATAGGAATTCTTTTCCCTTAAAATTTCTGAAACTATTTTTTTTTTAACATTTTCTAGGGGTGAATTCGCTATAAAATGGCTAGAAAAAGGAGGCAGAAATCATTTCACAAGTAAATCGAAGGACTATTGTTATTAAAGTTTTGTATATAGGCTTGCGAGATTTGGTCGTTGAATTTGTGTATATCATTGTTTTATTGTTAATCTCATATTTACTATAATAATAGGATACCCTCCCACATTATCTTTAAAGTTATTTACTTTTGTTAATCATTTTTATTATCGAAAATTCCTCAGTTTATTATATAATGATGAGGTAATATCGAGAACCGTTTAAAAACGAAAAAAACAAGTTCATATAGTTAACTATAAAATCTCTAAGAATAAAATGTTGAAAAATAGTCATCCCATAAACAAAAAGTTTTCTCCGGTCTATACAAAAAACCATTCATTCATCTTTCATCTCGAACCCAATATACAGGTTGATATAACCAAAGATTGTTTATATAATATTTTTCTACAGCCAACACGGCATATCATTTCATTTCTTATCACGACGGTCTGCCACTGCTGCTGTTAACATTCGCGAAGCATGACTAACAGCCAATATAGAATTCATTTCGTTTTCCCGCGAGACACTGGTGAATAACAAATTGAACTTATAGACTCCAGCAAAGTTGAGGTACACAGGTGCATTAGTGAATCGTGAAATCGACGCTGGCTTTATAGAAAATCGCAAGTATTATATAAAAAGTTATTGCTGTTGGATGATGCATGTGTTCATGTATAGCGTAGTTTCATTTCGCGCAATTGTTATACACAAGAGAAAGAATAATGGATTATACTGTACACAATTAAACTAATTCATTTCAGTTTAAATTACGGCTAATTAGCGATTCATGAAATGACTCAATTAAGTGACTTGCAAATGCAGAATTCTTTCACTTTGCCATTGAGACTATGAGAGCGTTCGTGCATGTGTGTGACATTCTGTTGATTCATCCAATGCCAAGGAATAGTTGAAATGTCGTGTCTATTTGGAAGGTAACTCGGTAAAAAAAAAATGGGTTACGCTGATCTACTTCAGCTGGTAAATAAAATTTTTTTTAGATCATAATGATTTACGCGGTATCTACGTCTTTTTGTGTTTTAATGATGTTAAATTGAAAACCAAAACCTATTGATTGTAACTTTATTAGAAATGACTAAACGTATGTATACATATAAAATTGTTGTTTTAAACGGATGACGCAGAATCAGGTTATAATATACTGAAAGCGCGATATTCTACTTTATGTCTCTTGTTAATTATAATTGTAAGATGTACATGACTAATAATTGCATGTATATTTAGTTATACGATTAAATCACAATTTATTAAACAAAACCATAAATACTGGAAAAAGTGTTTTATATTACGTATGAAGCATAGTGTGCTTAATTGGTAACCTTTCAAATCATCCATTTTATATATAGGTATATCTACAAATAATAACTATCGATTATGCGGTGACTTGCAACCGTCAATCTTATGTCTTGAATATATACATATGATCATCTGCTAAATATTCATTCGTAAAAGGGTAATTAAGAAACTACTTTGTTTTGACTTGTGCTACAAGCTATATGTAAACTCTGATATGTTAAAAAAAACCATTCATTAAATACAGTACATATACATTAAACAATGCACAATGACCTATATATTTAAGGTCGTAATTTCTTTATCTATACTATTATCCTCGAATTTCATTGAACAATTTTAAACCATTAAAATATTGAATAATTACTCCCACACTCACACCTTTTCCTCCCAACTGATTCAAAGTAACAACAATCCAGCTGCTTTCAGTTCTCCCTCCACCGCGAACCTCTCAGTCTCGTCCCCCTATTAACCGGAAGAAAAATTTCTCCATCATTCTTTCTCTCCCTCTCTGCCATAATTCTATTTCCGTACCCATACACACACACCCACCCACGAATGAAAAGTTCGAAGACTGCGCGAGCTGCAACAAAAGTTATAGGCATGCGGTGGTGTACGCGCACGCGAGTGAGTGAGATTCTAACAGCTTCCGACGCTCGCCCTCGCGTATATACGAACGTATATATACGTATACGATCGAAATAAAAAGCGATAAGTCGCGGTATATAGAATGTAACGAGCATCGACAGAAACATGCGGGTCTCATACAGGCGTGTATACACACACACACACACACACACACACACACACACACACACACACACACACACACACACACACACACACAC
>JAYJLV010103438.1:0-11860 GCA_036873485.1 Torymus texanus | reverse complement strand
CAGCGGTAGGCCATCCGGCGACCTCCTCACTCCCATGTATACACAACAACCAATAACTCACGGGGAAATAAAAAAGCTTCCTTCTCTCTCTCTCTCTCTCTCTCTCTCTCTCTCTCTCTCTCTCTCTCTCTCTCTCCTGTTTACCAAACGACTCCATCCGTAAACATTACCCCCATCGAGAGAGTACATAAGTATATAGCATATACCTCACGTCCCAACCGAATTTCACGAAGAAGCTGCTACTTCTACCGCTTCTTCCTCTGCGGCATGTTGCCAACGGCCTTTAGCAACGCATAATGCACGCGCGTTCGGCGTAATAAAATTTTATCGCATCTCTCTTTCTCTCTCCTACATCTCGCACGCGGTCATTTGTTAGGCTTTTATTCCGAGTAGAGGTAAGTAAGTATACAAGGTATAATGGGTTGGTCCGGTCTCTCTCTCTCTCTCTCTTACCGCAGTATTCGTCACGGCAACAACGGCTCATTCTTTGCGATAGGTTGTGTAATTCGGTAGGGTTGCAGAGATACGAAAAAGGGTTGGTGATCCATGAGGGTGATGGTTGTGATGATCAAGGGATGATCGATTAATTTTCAACTTAATTCATGACTGAGGATTTGGATGATGGTGTTTGGTTTGGTTGATGCTTTTTTATAGCCCGCAACTGCGTAGTATATGGCGAGGTGAGCGAATGGGTTAGGTTACGGTAACATAGGTGTGTAAATAAACAGAGACATGCTGTCGGTTAGGTTAGGATTGTTGTTTACGTGTAAACGTGGTATTTCGATAAATATATACTAAAGATTTCTTTGTGTTAAATATATATAACTTATACACGTGAATGTATCAGGAAAGTATATTGAGAAAAGAATGTTATTAAGAAACTATATATATGACTCGACCGCGCAACAATAAAATACAATAACACACTTAAATCCCCTTATCAATTCTGACAATAAACCGTGCTAATATACTTGTATAGCACACTGGCATCTACACATCACACATACATACATGCATACACCTGTTCTATAGAATCTTTCTCACTCGCGCTCACCGCGACGCAATATATTGGGATTATTGGGAGTTCAACGACTGGCGCCGTGGATCTATAGCGCGGAACTGCTGCTAACGAGTTGCTGATGTAACGCCGGAAAATGTTTCGCGATCCTAAAAATATCGATGTGTTTGTTGAAGATGAATTTTCACATATTCGTATGTGTAATATACGTATAATATCCGTATGTGCGTAGTATATATACGCGTAGTGTGACGAAATACGCGCGCGACGCGGGAAGAAGACATGACGCAGAAGCATTTTGAACGAGGAGAACGAGAGAGAGAGAGAGGGGGAGATGATTACGCTTATATTCGCGGCGTAGTATATATCGGCGGTAGTTTTTCATACAAGTGCCAATTTTTCCGAATAATCTCATTGTTGTGAATCGATGTGCATACGCGCACAGAGAGTATGTTATATTATATTGGACATTGGAGCTATTTATAGATGGTTTATGTTGTCATGGGATATTTAATGTTTTTAGATAACTGAATGGAAGATAGATAGTATAGAGTTTAATATAAGTGTTGAATTTTACAATGGTGATTTTGAATAACAAATATTTTCTTAAATATCATTGTTAGTTTTTTTTTCTACATTACAAAGTTACGTACTGTTTATTTACTTTTTTTTTTAAAAAGAAATTTTTGCTAATGGTGCTCTATTGAATTACAGAAAACCTATAAATGAATGAAATTTAAGCTTAATATCTAAAAAAAAAAACACTTTCCCGATCGATTTCAAAAAAGGATCGATTACTGTGACCCAATGTGACAATTTTTAGTTTCGGAAAATTATTTCTTAGAGTAATTAAAAAAAGATCAGCTTTTAAATATCCCGTTCTACGGTTCTACAATTATGAAGGTATTTCAACTATCGTAACTATTTACCTTCATCTGATAACGATAGACCTTGACATTGATTTCAACAAGTACTAAACGCATTCTAAAACAGAAAACTAAACCAATCGCCGTCCAACTACTACATACATTTATATCATGTTTACACTTTTCCCGTTACGTCACTTCATTACCAATATACGCACTTCATAAAAGACAAAAAAAAACCCATGCGAAAAACCGCGCGCGAAATTCGAAACCAGGAAAGCCAACCGCAGAAATACGTCGTTCGAGGGCGCTGACGTAGTTGCATACACGGATACACTACTATACATATGCATGTATATTATACTTGACTCGGTCTCCCCTCGTGCGCGTTCCGAATTCGCGAAAATCGCACGCGGGGGCGCGCGCCTTCATACAGCCAATCAGCTGCGCTCGGCAACACAGAGAGACAGCGATAGAAAGAGAAGGAACGGGAATATGCAGAGAACCGGCGGCGTCGCCACCCGTCCGTACGTAGGTAGTTCTTCTCTTTCTCCTTCGTCCCACATGTTCTCTCTTCTCTCCGTCCCTCTTTTCGTCCTCCTCCTCACCGCGCACGGACGGACGCGCTCGTCTCTCTCCCCGCGTACATATAATTTTTTGACCTCCTGGTAGTCTTCTCCTACATACACATACGGCGCCTCCGTCCGTACACCACCTTCTCTCTCCATATCTATATATATTGCATATATACATATGCACATACTCGCGGGAGCATATATATACACATGCAAGTAGGTAGCAGGCGCAGCGCTCTTGAGCGCAGTAACAGCAGCAGCAGCAGCCATTTTTAAACTCCGTCCGCAGCTCGTGCGCGTGCAGGCGCGGAGAGAGTCGGAAAGAGTAAGAGAGAGGAGCTCCATGCTACTCGTGGGGGAGTCGCTGCTGTGTGTGTAGTGTGTGCAGTCTTTCTGTCCTGGCGCGCGCCGCGCGAACATAACCTCTCAACTGCGGCGCTACTCCAACATACACACAGTGTTATTGTGTCGTTGTCGTTTAGAGAGAGAGAGAGAGAGAGCGCGCGCGAGAGCAGTGTATGCGCGTCTATATTGTCGTGCGCGCATTGCACGCGAGGCGATGGACGACGAGCGTCACAGCCGTGGTAGTAGGCTGAAGACGACAACGACGACGACGACGGAGGTGATACACGAGTGATCGACGCGGCGGCGGCGACGGCGTCACGCGCGCGCGCTCGTTCGCTCTTTCTCTCTCTCTCGCAGTCTGGCCCCTGTCTGCGAGAGAAATGCGGAGGAAGACTACTCGCAGCAGCTAGTTCGCAGAAGAGAATCAGTGTGTGTATTATATATCTATATATATATAGTGTCGGTGTGTACATATATATATATATATAGGTGAGAGAGAGAGAGAGGAAGAATTTTTTCAAGAGCGAGAAAGACAGCCAGACAGACGGATAGACGGAGCAGTGTGCCACAGAGATGCTGCCGAACTGTCAGCGACGCGCGGCGGGTTAACGTGTCTCTCGTCGACCCGTTCGAAGAGAGAGAAAGAAAAAAGAAAGAGAAACAGAGAGGAGGGAAGAACACGGAAGGCAGTTGAGCAACGGAAGGGTAAGTGCACCCGTGTGAGTATAAGCAGCGCACAGTGCGCGCGTGTATCATATAGATGTATGCGCGCGTATATGCGGCGGCGAAGAGAGAGAAAGAAAGAGAGAGAGAGAGAGAGAGAGAGAGAGATAGAGAGTGAGAAAGAGAGACAGCGGCGGCGGCGGCGGAGGAATTAATAATATTATTACTCAGCCGCCGCGCGCGCGACGACGCGCGGCTCACAGGAAAACATCGATTTTCAAATCACGTCCTCACTCCCTCTCTGTCCCTCTCTCTCTCTCTTTAAGCGAGAGGAGAGCCGTGCGGCTCGAGCTCTCCACAGGATTTTCTCTTCCTCCTTTTTTTCTTCTCTGATGGTAGGCAGTGTATAGAGTAGTACAGTGCAGTGGTGGGGTGGGAAACGTGTGGGTGGTGCTGCTACTGCTGCTCATTGTTTCTCTCTCCCTCACTCTCCTCCACCTCCTCTCCTCCTCCCCCAAAAGTGTGTGTATGTGTGTGCAGGAAGTGGTGCCGTAAGGTGGAGAGGCCTTTAAATGGCTCCAATTATGCTCGATGAGGTGTTCGCTCTTTGGTACTCGCAGCACGTAGTGGCTGGCTCTCTGTATCTGTGTGCGTGTCACTTTTGACCCGCTGAATTGATTTCGACAATGGCTCAGCAGCTTGCCGAGCCATTGGTGCTGTGATCAAGGAGGAAGAGGAGAGAAGGGAGGTTAATAGATAGATCTATGAAGCTATTTTCTCAGATATTTTTTTATTTTGAAGTCAATTAATATGGTTTTGTAACTTTGCACTACAGACGATTTCATTGGATAGTGTTGATTTGACATTTTTACCTACTCAACTGTAACAAGAGATTGATCTATCACGTGCCACATCTTTTACTACAAAATAGGGCAATGGATTTGAACTAGGATCATTTTTCAACTTTCTAAAAGAAGTTTCTGTTTGTATAACTTTAGTTGCTATGCAGATTTCTATATGGCATAAGTGAACCTCAAAGTGTTTCTGAAAGGTATAGATGATTTTGTGGTTTCTCTTGTGGCTTTTAAGAGTTTAAATACTGTGAAATTGTGAGCCGCAATGATTTTTTTGTGGTCATGTGCAATAAAAAAAAATTGAAACTACATGTTTTATGTGGCTCTTGGAAAACCAGATGTAGCACACTCAAGCAAAATGGGGACAGAATTGTTTAATGAAATATCATTGATTTATAATATTGGAGTAAATCTTAAAATATGTCGTTGTTATTAGCTAAATTAGAATGTTAATGTTTACATAACATAATCTATCAAGTTTTTAGGTAATCTTCTATTTGAGGTAATTTAGTTTTAGTTTTTATTTTAAAAAGCAGGAAATGAGTCAGTTGTAGATTTGCGATGCTTTCAAGCATATGAGTGAAAAGTGAGGTTAGGTTCTTCTATGATCATTGAAATTCTTGAATATTCTCTCAGCAATGTGATTTTATCTCAATTATAAGCTTTATCTTATGTCCAAATAGCTTATAGTAATCATGTAACCTTTTTAATGTAATAAGAGTTACATTGATTAGTCGTCTTTATTTTGGTTCTATTTTTATTATTTATCACTATCTCTTTCCAATCATTGGTCTATTATAAGAAATTGGCTACATTACTATAATAATTTCATATATTTATTCATCTTTGAAACTGTTTAATTGCTCTTGTCATCAAACTTAATATATTTAATTTGGTATATGTTTCATATTTTAAGATTAGTTTTCGACATTGAATTTTTTTATACAATATCATTATTGTATTACTTGCCTTATCCCTGTGATTAATTAACTTATCGAGTGCTTTCTCATTTATATATATTATAAGTGACACATTGCATTTCTTGTTATAAATCCAATTTTATCTGCGTCATATATGCGGTGTAGAGCCCAATATAGAAATCAATTTCATATAGGTGTGATCCAATTAATATCTTATATTTGCATTTCATAATTGTTTCACAAATAGTTTTAAAAAACTTACAAATAATTACACTTGGCTCTTATGTAAATGATTTATTGTATGTGATTCATATTGCAAATTATATATGAATCATAGCTTTCAATTGATTGATTGCAATGATAACACTTTCCAACAATAGCTGTACCCTATCCTGATGATTGAGTACTCGAAATGCTTTTGAACTAGTCTATTGTAGCGAACAAAGCAATTATTCAATTTAAAACAAATGAAAAAGAAGCCTATTCTATTTATAATAATGCGTCGATTACAGTACATCACCTGTTCATTTCAAATACTCAAGGCTCAGTTCCAAAAATAAAAACATTTAATTTTAGCAATTTGTTTTATTTAAAGAACAGTATTTACAAACAATCGACTGCACACTTTTTTTGCTAAAAAAAAAGTTGGAAAGTCTTTTATTCGATCACTTCACACTCAGCACTCTCTGAATTGAAATCTTTTACTGCACACTTCTAACAAATTCATAAAAATTTCAGGAAACTGGACCGTCCTCTCGGAATCGCAGCGTCCTCGTGGCCGTCGCTACCAGCGACCTGGAGCAACATCAGCAGCAGCAGCAGAAGCAGCAGCAGCAGCGGTGTATCATCGCGGCGACATGTCGTGTCTACTATGCGCCACAGATCAGTCGACGCAAGAAGTAGCAGCAGTAGCAGCAGCAGCAGCAGCAGCCGAGCGCCGCCGCCGCTTTCTCCTCGTTATTCCAGTCCCCGCGTCGTCGCAGCGCGGCTGCTAAAGGGACGACGACGCCAGCAGCAGCGTCAGCAGCGGCAGCAGCAACGTAAACAACAACAACAACGACGACGACGACGAAGAAGACTGCCCGACGATGGCGGACAACGTCCTTAGGAAGCCGATGGCGGCCGCCTCGCATAAGACGCCGACCGACGGACAGATGCCGCCCGCCAGGAAGATCTCGGCGCCGGTGCACCGCACCACCACCGAGACGATACGGCTCGGCGAGCCCCTCGACAACCCTGGTTAGCCCACGGCGACTTTTTTGTTTTCTTTTTTTTTTTTTTATCCTCTTTTGACTTTGGTCTCGGTGAGATTAGAAGTGGACGGCGATAGGATCGCGTTTCGTGTTGGGAGGTTCTTTTTTTTTTGAGAGATAAGAGGGGTAATTCGAGGTGGGATTAAAAGGCAGAAGACTTTTTGTAGACGGTAATGAATATCACTTGTATGTAGAGGACACCTGATTACATCTAATTTCTGTATAGAATTTTGACTCGTTTTTCACACATGATCAAACAGGGACAAAAAGATTTGCTTATTGTTTTAATAAATTATTCTGGAATTTTACTCAAGAGGAGCCTATTTTTATCGGGAATTCGCGTGTCATTTTGCTATTAACGTTCTATTATTGTAACAACGTGAAATTGATTATTTAATTTGTTTCTATAAACACTTAGTATATCTAAACAAATATTCTGAAAAACAATTATAATTATAATGACTAAGAGTATTAAATCATGATCTTGTTGATAATAAAATATTGTCTTTTACATAAATTTATCTCTTATATAAATTATGGATCGAGAAAATAACGTGTCGATCTAAAATTCGCGTGACCTAATACAGGAGAAATAAAGTTTCTTAGATATAATTACAGAGTTATGGAATTTAATTATGTTTTTCTTCTAAATAACGAATTGGACTGTAAAATGACAGTATAATGTACTTTATGACTGATCATTTTATTTATTGATTAGATGGACTAATATTGCTTAAACTTTTTTTCCCTGCGTTATAATTACTCAATTTCTAGGAATAATACGTCGTTTTCGTAGCAATGTTCGTTTGCTTTCACGAATGAAGCCATTAAAAATGATTAGTATGTTGATACAGCGTACGTTGTGTGCTTTAATGACAAAATCTAAATATTTGCAAGAATTCGAATCACGCCGAAATGTTTTACGTAAAGAACATCAAAGCTTCTGTGACTACTTTACGCTTTCGATTTCATTTTTTCATAAATAAAAGTCAATAATTTAAAACAATTTATAATATTTTCTAAATTCTAATTTTTTTTTCAAAATACTTAATCCTTCCAGGCGTCGTAAAACAAAAAAATAATCAATAGCTCACATATCGTTTAAGCTATGCTAAAATACTGCTATAAACCACAATTCAATTCGCGGCAACCCACTACGGTAAAAATCCCGTTGCTAGGCTCTCCAAAAAAAAAGTTGGAATTTCCTGCGAAGCTCTCGCGTACGTGACTCACGAGTGCTTCTCTCTGTGCGCGCGCTCTCTCTTTCTCTCTCTCTCTCTCTCTCTCTCTCTCTCTCTCTCACTCGTCGAGTTATTTTTATCCTCGTGGGTCTCGCCTCGAATTTTCGAAATGCTTTTTTTACGAAAAGAGTCAACCCTCTCTTTCAACATCTAAAATTTACTAAAAAAAAAATTCCAGGCAAGAATCAGCCACACCATCACCATCACCACGGCCAGTCGCTGGGTGCGATGCCTGTCCCTACAGGCAATTCGACGCCTAACACGCCCAACAGCACAGGCGGTGGTGGCCAGGGCCGCACGAAGAAAACCTCTTCCTTCCAGATCACGAGCGTGACGGTGGGCTGTCGCATGAGCAACGACGCCGGCGAGGATTCGAACGACGACCTCGACGAGTCGCATACCGAGGATAACAGCGTGGACGGTCACTCACGTCTGACAGATATCGAGACGCCGAGCTACAGCGAGGACACCTTCTCCAAGGACGACGTGTTCTTCAACGCGAGCAACGCGGCGCTGAGCACCGCGCCGGTTATACCGACGAGCTCGCAATACGGCCTCGCTATCGTACCTTCGTCCGAGGCTAATAACGCGAGCAGCGCGGCGAACGACAGCAACATCAATACTCTGGACATCGCGTCCGTCACGGATAACAATATTATCAATCTGCTATCGAGCAATGCGAAGCAGGACGCTGACCTCAGGGAGGTCCACTCGCACGGTACGCGCACGAGAAATTTTTTTTTATTTTTTTTTTTTAATCGTATGGGTGTGGTGATATTTGGGTCAGAAGTTCGTATGAGTGTATTACTTGGAAAAATTAGTGTATTTGTATTGAAACATTTATTGGAATTTTCAGGGTTATAACCTTTATCAATATATATATTGATTTTCAGAAATGTAGTTAGTACTAATATACAGTAAAATTTTTCGATAAATTTCGTTGAAAATGTATGAAACATTAGCAGCTTGAAAACAATGTTTGAACTGTTAAACGTAGTAAGTAATGACAATATTTGTAAAATATTTTTTTTTGCTAGTTGTAATTCAATCACATTTTGGTCAATTTTCTAAATATTATTCAGTTATGGCTTATGGTACAAAATGTTTCAATACAAACGAGACATCAAGGTATTATATAAATAGTCTAAGTAAATATTTTTATTTTTACTTATAGAATTGATATAGCTAGATTTTTCATTTTAGCAATGAATCAAAGTAGCTTTTCATTATTTGATGAAGTTTATTATGATGTTATTTTATTGTATAGATGATTCAAAGCGAAATTATCTTACATCAGTACAAACTTTAGATTTCGGAGGATGATAATTAAAGAATGAAACTTTAGTTTTGTAAATACAGCTAAACAAAATGTTGATAGAAATAATTTGAGACAACAGGTAGGAACGAGAGGTTCAAAGTCGTGAAAATCGAGAGTACGGAGCCATTCAAACGCGGCCGATGGACCTGCATGGACTACCTGGACCATACGTCGGTGAACCAGCCGACGGCGATAAGCACTCCTAAGGTGTCCGACCCCAACGAGGTCTGCATATCGTACGGCGTTACGGACACCGGTATCGTTATACCGGACAAACAGCAACAGGTCGTCGACGATAAGGGGATGACCATGGACGCGAACGGGCCCATTCACCCGGAACAGCAGCAGCAGCAACAGCAGCAACAGCACCCATCGGTGGGTTACACGGTACCAACGCCACAACAGCAGCAGCAACAGCAGCCGCAGCAGCAGCAGGTGCCGCCGCAGTATTTTCAGTCTTCGGCGTCACAGACGGGACAACCGTCAGGCCAGCAACAGCAGCAGCAACAGACCGGCGGCCAGGGTACTACGTTACCGACCAATCTGCAACCCGCTCATCCGAACAGCATGGCGCAGACGCAGAGTATGCCCCAGGGCGCTATTCCGATACTCACGCAGCAGGGATGGTGAGTTTTGAATATTTGATCAATTGAATGATTAATAAGTGATAAAGTAGAGAAATAATTTTTTTAATTTATACTTTCAGTTACGTTTAAATATTTTTAGATCGATTACTGTAATATTTTTACAAGTGTTGATTTTCATTTTTTTAAATCTTGTAGGATTGAAGTTACAAGTTAGAAACTACAAACAAATCTCGTCAAAAACAAATTTCATTTCACTGCCTCCGAAAATTAATGTTTATCAATGGCATTCTTACCTAATCTGAGCCAGTTAACGGTATTTCATGCATTAACCCCTAGATAATTCAGAACAATTGAAATGGCTGATAAAATTTACAACTTCTAGTTTCTAATGCAACTTATGATTTTCAGTCCTGTCTCGCAAACAAATAATGTGGCGGCACAGCAGCCCCAGCAGCAGCAAACGATAACGCATCCCCAGGACGACACGACGTACGTCCCAGTAAATTCGCAAGGGCAAACGATGCAGCAGCCACCACAGGCGCAGCAGCAGGCCCCACAGAGCTCACAGACTGCGCCCAATATAATCGTGCCGCAGCAGCAGCCAGCGTCACAGGGTCAGCAGCCCGAGTCGATGCAGGGAATGCAGGGCATGCAAAGTATCCACACAGTTCCTCCTCAGACCGGCGCAGCCGCGACGCCTCAGCAGCAGCAACAGCTGCAACCTCAGTCGCAGGTAAGTGGACCAGAAATCGATTGTTTATGATGTATTATATTAGAAAGAGGTCTTTTGGGAATATAAATTAGAACTTTTTCTTTATTTTGTATACGTGTATATTATGAAAAAAAAGATAAGAGAGAATTATCCTTTAAATAATAGTCGGTTATTTTACAATATAAAAGAAAGTTATACTTCTTTAAACTAGTTACTAAAATAACATAACTCCTAAACAAATTTGTAAAATCAACAAGAACTATTTGTTCATACTTGAAATAAAGCTGAAAATTTAGTTTCTATTCCTACTTATATGATAATAGAATAAACTTCCGGAAGGATTCAAAACCATGATTCCAAATGAAGTTAGTCTCACAAAAAAATCTTTTTTTCCAGCGCGCAAAATCCTTTAGGGGTGTATCTTACCGACAGAGTAAAAGCCAGATCAATTTAAATGATCTTATAAAAAGTGTAAAAAACGTAAATATTTCTACTAGCTGTATAAAATGTTACATTGTTGCGAAAATGCACAAAATAACGACGACTAATTATTCATTTTGTCAGTCCCGAAAACAAGACTTTGGTAAAAGAGGACTTGCACATATTTTTCTTACTATACATTTCTTATTACTATCAAAAAACCGTGCTATCGTTGAAACTTATATCTGTAATATGTCAGCATGAAAGAAAACAGTTTTTGATGATTGAAATATCATGACATTGACTAACGCAGTTTTATCGTCAATTAAAATAATCGTTATTAACCGGTATTTTTGTTTAAAAAATTTCTTAATACGAAGTGAAAATTTATTTTGTGTTTTGCTTTTATTAACTGACTAATAATTCTTATCAGAAATTGTTCCTTTTATAAAATGTCGTATCAAAATACACGTCTCAGTGACTTGCCCCTTCGTTTTTACGAAACTGTTTATCATTTATTTGTCTACATTGAACATGAATCCATAGTACCAATTTTGCAGTTTCATTTACAACGTATGTTATATTACGACCACTATCAAAACAAACAAACAAATAACCGCATAAAAGGACAAAACCAACCATTTAACTTATTTTCATTCTCTACCTCAACCCTGTTCCAACTTTTACACCCTACTTTCAGGTGATGGCACCAGCGGGTCAGATGCAACCTGGCCCACCTCAGCAGCAGCAAGCGACGACGGCTGGGGGTGCCCCGGTGCAAGTGGTCGGCGGTATGGCCTTCCAACAGCAGCAGCAGCCGGCGCCAACGCAGCAGCAACCCGATCCGGAGCAGGACTCCATGGCGGGTATGGTGGTAGCCGGGGCAGGTGGCCCGACGGCTGGCCAGTCAGGCGTCGCGCCCGCGGACGCGGCCCTACTCGAGTCCCTTGCTGAGGTCACGCAGAACGCTGAAGACCACCAGGCCCTCGAGGACAATGAAAGGTATTTTTTGGAGAGAGAGAGAGAGAGAAAGAGAGAGAGAGAGAGAGAGAGAGAGAGAGAGAGAGAGAGAGAGAGAGAGAGAGAGA
>JAYJLV010103427.1:0-11860 GCA_036873485.1 Torymus texanus | reverse complement strand
TCTCTCTCTCTCTCTCTCTCTCTCTCTCTCTCTCTCTCTCTCTCTCTCTCTCTCTCTCTCTCTCTCTCTTGCTCTCCGTGCGCTAGAGACATTATTATTCATGATTTTTTTCATCTATTTATAATGAAAGTGTATTTTGTGTGGTGTATAAAAACATGATCAGCTTGGCGCTTATAATAGGGGGAAAAAAGAATAGTCGATTGTCGTTGGAGATGAATTATTTTTCATGTGAATGGCTCTCGGAGCATGGTATTGTGGACTTAAAAACATTTTTGCATTCAAGTACGATTTTCGCGGCTGTTTTTAGTGTGCACGGTTCAAAAATACGATAAGCGATAATATCGAACGTACTCTCCCCTTGTATAAATAACACGATCTTCTTTTTATTACCAATCCAATTTTGAAATTCGATACGTGTATTATTAAAACAAAACAATCCCTCGGTTACGTTTCCGGATTATCCACTTCTAAATAACAATGACGCTGTTCCAAGCGTTATCGTAACTTTATTATTTTCTCAAATTTTATGGAAAAACCTTCCAAAATTTCTAATTTAATGAAGGCTGATATCATTGTATTAGAGAAATGAATTTGCAAAATTAATCATTAAGGATCTTTATTTTCTCAACATTTAAGTTTTTTTAACGATTTTTTCAAAAGTATGTTGCCACCTTTAAATTACAAATAGATCGACCTATTCCAAATTTCTCTGCTGTTTGAAATACAAGCAATTATTCAAACATATTACAATTCAATATTGTATCGAGTTATTTTAATTTTACCTACACTTATTCATACAATTTCTTATCATTTTTCACAACAAATAAGACCATTTACAACCCCAACTACAAACGTTCCCAGAACTTTTTCGTACAATAAAAAAGTTCAACATTTCAAATACCTTGTAACCCAATGTAGAATCCTAAAATACGTTGTAAAATCAAAACACACACATATACATATGGGTCGAGGGAAGCAAAAGAAAATGCATGAAGAGAGAAGATGGTATCCAACCGTTACTGCGCTAAAATTGGCGCCATTCGATGAATTAATTCGCCGGGTGCGCGTACATTGCGCGCGAGCGTCAGATGAATAAGTGACAGGCTCTCCGCAGGAGAGGAGAGATGCACATATACGGATCGATTCGCGCGTCTTTGTCCCCCGCGCACACCCGAGCTTATAGTTCAAATATAACGCGCGGGAGAGAGAGAAGGATGATATGTTTTATGCAAGGATCCACTGAGAGAAGGATTTTCGTGACGATGTGGATATCGGAAAGCCAAGGGAGACGAGGATCTGATGTTAATTATAGCCGGATGTGCATTCGCGGTGAGCAGTGTTTTTTTTTTTAATTTTTTTATATGTGACAAGAGATTTGGCACGTATTTAAGAAGAACAAAATTTTTTAATTTTGCGTTTAGGAAAATTTCCAATGTTATCTCGTAATATTCGGGAGGATTGTAAATCTTAGAAAAATTAGTATTTGGTTATTTTTTTAAGGATTTTTTGCAAGAAATGTTTACTATGAATGGCAATTTTTCTCTGACTTCGTGTATATATTTTAATGTAATAAGATTAATATTGTAGTTCTAACTAGAAAATTTTTCTCCATATAGTAACAGAATATAGGTAGTCTTTCACAACTTACGTTTTTGGATAAATGTAGCGGGTAACGGTTTCAGCAACTCACCTGAAATAGATAAATACAATTATTAGATTTATTGTTAAATATTTCGAATTTTATATTACATTTTAGATATAACAATAAATTATTATTGTGTGATTCTATGCTACTTTTATATGTATACTTTTTAAAATTGGTCATTTTTAATTCATATCGTGTATTGATTCTAACAACTTTTTTGAAAATAGCAGCAATAAAAGTAAATAATTCAACGGTGAGTAATGTATGCATCGTAATGAACATTCATATTATATAGTTATTCAATACATTTAACATTTATTAGTATACTCCCGGTATAAATTGAACTTCTTATATATTTTATTACACGTTCAGTGATCAGATTACTAATAAATCATTTGATTCCCTATACTCGATTTAACCAGCATACAAAATGTAACGAGAAGAAGAAAAAGAAAATTATTATTAAATAAATCTGAAATTTTCCCACATTATTTTTTTGTAAAATTGTGAAGGTAAACCGAAAAGCTGAAGTAAAAAAGTTCTAATTTATTTCTTAACACCTGCGCTTACAAAGTCACCATTTTCGTACGAAATCATGTTAAATTTCTCAAATTTCCCACACCTTCACCTTCTCGAAAAGTTCAACCACCGTAAGTCAATTACGCCAATCACACACCAGCTCTCATGGCGTAGACGTCAACCCTCCGCGTAAAGGCAAAATAATTAAACGTATAATATACATGCGCGCGCACGTCTGGATCACATCAACGTCGTAGCAGAGAAAAATCCTCCTAATACACAGCTTGATACATATACACACACATATATACATATGCATACAGACAACCTCGCTTTTTCCACTCTCCCTCTGTTTTCTCCTCTTTTCCATGCGCGCGCGCGCGGGCGCAAAAAAAAGCCGAGAGAATACGCGCGAGTTCCGTTTATTATAAAGAACTCGCGGGGCGTTTGGGCTTTCATAATTATTGGAAAACATTTCAAGCGCTATTATTTTTTCTCTCCTTCGACTATCGCTGCCGTCGTTGCCGCCTGTCGCTCTCTCTTCACTTGCCTTGCGTACGTATGTGTGTGTGTTTATGCGTGTTATATACGAATAAATTTTTCTCTCTCTCTTTCTCTTTCTCGTACGCGCGCGTGTGGCGAAAGTTCAGCGGAAATTCGTTGATTTTTTCGCGCGAGTCCGCGTTTTTTTTTCATTCGCTGCTGCTGCTACTGCCGAGAGCGTACAGAAATGATTGTTATATAATGAAGAGGTATCGGAATTCCGTTGAATTTTAAAGCGCGTATAGTGCGCAGCAGCTCAGGTATATATAATGTTGCACGGTTTTGTATCGCGGAGTAAAAACAAAAGTTGCCGACTCACGAAATATTATACGCTTTTTTTTTACTGAGTATGAAAATAGTTGACTTATTTATAACAATTATTGGAATTTATTGGGTAAGAAATTGTAAGAGGGGAACAATTTTGAGCTTGAAAGTTTTTAATAATAGACAATGTTTTTTGTACGTGGGTCTTGGTAAAATTATTATTTATGTATGAAATTATATTAATTAAAAATATTTATGGTAAGCCTAAACTACATTATGTCGATAAAATTAATATATTCAATCCATTTATAGAACAACCAAAGCAATAATCTCCGAGTCAATTTTACGTTACTTATATATACAAGGTTAAAATCTAAAACATACAAAAACATATGCCTGCGTAAAAATTCACTAGTATGATATAAAAAAAAGTCAAAATATTAGAAATTTGTAACTATTATCTCTGCTCAACTCGACCGACTACCGAACCGTAGTGGCACCTTGCAGCATCCACATAAAAAATTCAATCCACCACCCACTCACACCAAATCAAACCTCCTTAGCCGACACGCCAACCAGTTCTCGAACTACCTCCTCCTTCTCTCTCTCCTCTGCAACAAAAATACAACAACCCTCGTCCTGTACAAGAGTCGACCTACATCTTCCCTCTCCCTCTCTCTCTCTCTCTCTTTCTCGCGCATCACTACCTTCTCACAAGAAAACAAATCCCTATAAATAAACAATCCTTCTCACCTCGCCGATAACCCATCGCCATCTCGTCTCTTTCTTCGCTAATTATTTTTATACACGTGCGTCTTGTTCTCACTCTCTCTCCCGCCCTTTCTTACAAGCTACGTGCAAGTGTATATACACGTGTGTGTGTGTGTGTGTGTGTGTGTGTGTGTGTGTGTGTATATATATATATATATAGGTATATACACACGAGTTCTACTTGCTCGTCGGTGCGCGTGACTGCTGCTACTGCTACTACCGTTGAGAGAGAAAGAGAGAGTGAGAGGAGAAAGGACGCGTTAACGAGTGTGTATCATTACGCGGCCGCGTAATCGAATCGCGCGCCGTTGGATTACAAGGGCGGAGAGCAACAGCAAGAGAGAGAAGAGTGTCTTGAGGCGCGTTACTTTCTTCTTTGATGTCGAGGAAAAATAGATGCTTCGAGGGGAGAGAAAAAGAAGAGTGAGTGAAGAAGAGTAAGAGGATTAAAAAAAGGGAGGTATTTACGTGCAAGGAGGTTTTAATAAGGTGAACGGTGAGAGGATATTGTAATGCGACGAAGGAGGGTTGTTTATTTTGCTCGTGAATATATGTAGATGTGATGGGTATTTTAGTTGCATTTATTGCATTATTCTGTTGTATGATTTTTTAAAGGTTGCTGGGTGGATTTGATGGATGAAATAATAGGTGTAGCGGTTTGACGAGGCTAATAAGTTGAATATTTCAGATGTTTTTGGGTGATGAAATTTCAAATAATTGTGAAAGTTGTACAGTGTGGCAGATTATTTATCGTGGTTTATATAAAAACGATCCCTGTCACATTTTTTATCTATAATATTGCGAATAATACATAAACGCTACTCTATATACGTATGCACGCGTTGAAAAAAAAGAAACCGAGAGAGAAACGAGGAATCGCTGCATTTACTGTAATAATTATTTTACCTGTAAAATTCAGACATTGTGCGAAATACTGGTCATATATACGAAATTGTCACTCGTGATGAAACATTTACGCCCAGTGCGATTAAATATTTATTTGGGATGGATGAGTGCAAATGTAAATCCGTAACGCCGATTTAAAAAGGAGCGTTGACGATAGTGTTTGGGGTTTTGGTTATTGATATATACGTATATAGTATATGGCATAATAACTGATTTAGTTGGGATGGATTGTAATAAGTTTTTCAGTTCCTGGTCAATTGATACAAAGCACGGATGAAGATGATAGAATTAGGAATCGATGATGTGATTTGAAAGATAGTGAATTGTAATTCGAGGGTAACCACGTCCGCGCAGTTGTAAACTAATAAGATTGGTATTACGCTTTACCAATTCTAATTTCATTTGTTTATTTAAACGGTCGATTCGGCATTGGATTTCCACGATAGGTATATAAAAAGGCTAATCCGAAATATTGTTAAAATAAAATAAACTATCATTTATGTCGTTTAACTTTGCATACACTTATTAATTTAGTTATCTAATACTTCAGCGATCATTGCAACTACTGTATGTAGCGATATATCGTTAATGAAAACTGGAATTTCAATTAGAATAATGACAAAATTCGATGTGGAGCAGTGTAATTACGACCCACATTGCGTCATATAATACGTATGTATATATATCGTAATATAAAAAGAAGCTTATATTAATTAATGTTCTTTAACCCATTGAATCCTACGTACAAAAAAATCGTCTTTTTCAAACGAAAATCCCAAAGCATTTTATCCACATACTTTCGTAACATTATTGTTGTAAGTTTAAAAAACTTCATTTACTTTATAAAAAAACATTGACTATTTATATATTTTGCACCAACTTATCTATATATACACATACACACATACATATGCCATTAACCAAACCGATAAACCAATGCGAACCAACACCACCTATCACCTTTCAACCAGCAAAATGTTCTCTCCATCCTATCGGTCAACCCCCTCACGCGCTTCACCATGTCACAAAAGCTATCCGGAAAGCGCTTCGCTTGACAACCGAGAGAGAGACAGCACGAGTTCGCTCATCGACTCGAGGGTAGAGAGAGAGAGAGAGAGAGAGAGAGAAAGCGGAGTGTGGGGGCCCTTAAATTCTTAAGCAAAATCCAGAAAGGTCCATCTTCATTAGTGCAGCGCGCGCAGCTCGCGGGTTTTAACCGTGTGACCTGGTCGATCGCGAGCGAGGTGACGGAAATAGCGAGTGACATCGAAAATGACGCAGGGAAAGAGAGAGAGAGAGAGAGAGAGAGAGAGAGAAGAGAGAATCCTGGCTGACGTGCGGAATGGCAAATGACGCGAGACGTGGAAGTGTAGAGAAAGAGAGAGACAGAGAGAGAGAGAGAGAGAGAGATGCATTTTTGTTCATTTTCACATCTATTAGGGCGAGAGTTTTAAATAATTGGTCGGGGAACGTGCAGCCGTCGATATTTGGTAGATTTGTACAGATGATGCTGGTCGCGAGGTTGAGGGTTAAGTTGGTGTTGTGTATGCGAAGAGTAGAGAATTAGGTAAGGTTGGTTTGCGATGGTTAAGGTTGAATAAGAAAGACTTTTAGTATTAAGTTTTATAGAGCGGATTGAAAAAAAGATTGGAATAAACAAGATGATGTGAAAAATATAGCGCGAAATGTTAAATTTGAATAACTTTTTAGGTTGGAATTACAGATTTATGATCGTTACGAAGCGACTATTCATCCATGTAAAAAAAAAGTAAAAAGTTATATTTAAATATTGATATTGTCATTTTTGGAAAATGCTGAGCCAGAAACAAATTTATATCGTTAATTTATTTATGATACTGTATATCTATCGCTGCAGCTTTCGCTTATAAAATAAAGATATGATGAAAAATAAAGATGCATTTCGCGATGAGGATGAAATATCAATTTAATTAATGCGTAATGCTTATTAAATATGAACAATCGAGTTTAAATATAGTTTGAAAATAGCTCACGGTAAAATGATAATTAATCCAATTTCTGAATAAAAGAGTAATTTAATCGCATAAATTAATATATCAATATTATATGTCAAAATGAATCTTATATAGTAACCAGGCATCTCGTTCTGCCTCTCTCTCTCTCTCTCTCTTTCTATCATTCCTAATTTGATGTAATGTAATAATAAACGGCTTCGATGGGAAATCAAGTTTAACATTCATTAACTCCGTTAACAATAATTTCATTCCGATTTTCAAACATTTTATCACTCGGATATTTTATTATTATATTTCGACGATTTTCTTCCTTATTTTGTGCGTAAATTGATGTTTAAATCTTCAATAATTCAATCTCGAAAAATTTGTTCTTAATTAAACTTAAAGTCCGGTAAAATAAGATTGAGAATTTAATTTGATTATGATAAATCCATTTCATATAAACTATGCAAACACTGTTCAAATTCTAAAGTAAAATACTAAATAAAATGTAATCCACGGTCTCATTCAACGTTCAAAATAACACCAAACAGATCAACATAGAAACCTCGATATTCGTATTTTATTTCTTGTATAAAATTTATTTCTCTAAAACCATCGATTCCTTTAATAAACACTACAATGTTCATCTGCCAAAATAACAGATTTCTTCTCTTTGTTTCATTTCCCACACTACACTGCAACACACGTAACAATCTACCATATCTACCATTTCACTTCCCCATCCGTTTCATCGTATACATACGAAACGTAGAAAAAAAAGAAAGAATCCCGAAGGAAGCTCACGCTCGAGACGTGATTTTTTCCCTTCCTTGAAGTGGATTAGATAAGTAAAGCGTTCGAGCAGAGGAAAGAAGAAGAAGATGAGCGAAGAAGACTCTTGGCTTACACTCGACGAAGTTTGGCCGCCACCTGGTATTTTCGTTTCGGAAGCAGAGAGAACGACGCGCGTGGGCGCGTGCAAGAACCAACGAACGAACGAACGCGCGGCCTGATTTTCCAGACGCAGACGCAAGAGAGAGAGAGAGAGAGAGAGAGAGAGAGAGAGAGAGAAAGAGAGAGAGAGAGTACAGCTGATGCTGATGGAACGAGGGGGAGAAAGAAGGAGGCGGCTGGTATATAGTGAGTGAGTTGGGTGGAGATAGAGGTTGGTGGCCGGTGAGGAGAGGTGTAAGGAACTTATAGAGTTGCAATGATTTAGAATTATAATGTTGATGGTTTTATAATGCGTCTGTGTACCTGGTAAAGAAGACAATAAATTTTATATATATGAGAAATTTTGTAAATTTTGTAGTAAAAATTAGAATTTTCGATAATAAACGTGGAACAGACTAATTTTCTTAAGGGAATTACTACAATTGTGTATCATTAGATTCATTTTATGTAGTAAAATTTACAAAATAATATCAATTTACACTATAAATTGTAGAAATATTAAAAACTGTCCCACGGTTATAATTCTTAATAAAGACAAATTATTCTCCGTGTGTATAGAAACATCGTAACATATCCATATCTACCTAATTTCAATTTTCATGTCCCAAGCTTTAATACAGTCAAAAATCAATTTTCCCATTTTTTCCCATTCACACAAAACCGACACCGCACAACCACCACAAAAAAAAACCCCATAAAATTCAATATGCATATCCTTGGAAAAAGTCCCCTGAAATCCCTTACCTACGTTCTTCCGCGAACTCAACCTAAAAAACTCCCCCCCCCCAAAAAAAAAAAAACAATTTCTCCCTCCCCCTATACATCCACCTCGTTACTTCACTTTTTACGCGGCATGTATTTGTTGTCTTTAATCCGCGTCGCGTCTCTCTCTCTCTCTCCTCCCTCGCGCACTTTGCCCGCTACACCGGATATCCGCTCACCCTCGTTCTTTGCCCTCTTCAACGCGAGAACGAGAGAAAAAACACAGGCGCGCGCGTGCGCTCTGTAGAGATAAATCGTAAGAAGACGAGAGAAAGAGAAAGAGAGAGAGTGTGTGTCTCTCGATAATCTGCACCCGGAAGAAGGACTGAGAGAGAGAGAGAGAGAGAGAGAGAGAGAGAAAGAGAGAGGGTTCGATGAACCTGATGACGACGACGACGACGACGAAGGTTGCTGCTACTGTGGATCGTGTCTTGAGTTCGAAGCTCTTTTTTTTCTCTTTTTCTTCTGCTTCGTCTTTGGCGAATGGGTGGAAAGATAGGGGGATAACTTGGACCAGGTTAATTGAATTTTTCTGGGAGAGAGGATTTCGCGCGCGAGAAAGTTCGGTTGCTCAGATTCTTTCCTTTTTTTTCTTTCTTTCGAGGGATCGGGGTAGTCGAGTGAATTGATGTAAAGATTGTCTAGGTAACGCGTTATCGTGTGTGTATATAAACGATGGCCAATTATGTCTCGTTACTAATAACTTCATTATATGTAGAAATTCACAAAAAATTGACCATAAATTGTTTGAAAAAATGACGAAAACAAAAGTTGAAGCATACCTCTGAGACGGATTTTCCTTATTCTATAAATAATATAGTCCACGAAAATGATGTTGAATATAGAAAATCATATACTTTTTTTTTTAAATTAACAAATTTTAATTACTTACAAAGTTATGTAAGTTTAAATTTGAGCAAAAATGCAGTGTTTAATCCCTGAAATTCACTGTTCGAGAGTGTGTACATATTTCGTCGCATTTTCGATGCTCATCTTTGGACTTTGATAACTTGCAAGGAATCAACATTTTTCAATTTTAAGAAAAGCAAATGAAATTTCATATTCTCTCTAGTTTTTAATCATAAAAAAGCTATAATAAAATCCTGTTATTATGAGATCATTTACTATTCATATCATGTTGGTGAAAATAACGAAAAACTGCTTATTGTACATTCAGAGCTTCAAACATGAATTGCAGCTTTCTCGAAAACACTATCCAGATTTTCTATGTTCAACATCATTTTCGTGAACTATATTAGTTATACAATAAGGAAAATCAGTTCTCAGAGATGTGCTTCAACTTTTTTTTTGTCATTTTTTCAGACAAGTTATGGGCAATTTTTTGTGAATTTCTACATACAAGTTTTTTATTAGAAATTTTTCTCAAAAGAAAAATAATTTTAATAACAATGTTTTATTTTTACGCGGTATTGTCGTTGTAAATTATTCGTTTTCATCTAAAAAAAATAAACAAAAATTAATAAAACCAGCAACTTTCTCCTGCAGAACTATCCTTAATGAACGTATAGAAATTTTAAATAATATAATATTTCTTCGCTATTTATTTTTCACACACCCTGTTCTTACTCGCACGCGCATTTTCCCAGCAATTTTTCATCCTAATAAAACACAAGACCCATAACGCGAGAAAACTGTCGACTCGCCTGTTATAGAAGCAGAAGCCACACGCGTTTGTACTGTACTGTTGTTTCAGTTGGCATAGCCATATACACACACATACACACACACACATACACACACACATAGACATACTGCGAGGATGTATTACGTTTCGTTGTGTATTGTATACCCGTTGTATATAGGTGTTCGATCGTCAATCCCAATAAACATGCAGCTGCGAAGAAAAAAAGAAGATATACATACGCACGTACATCGGTTCAATCTTTTTTTTTCCGGCTAATTAACGCGGTATAATATAATCAAAACTTGAGATGACTTATGTTTGCACATATCGTCGATTGTATAAAATACACTAATCACGCGCGTTTGGAATGATCGATAATACGCGTGTATATACAATATATATAGTTAAACGCCGGAGACACACAGCTGTCACAGCTGTTGCTTGAACTTTGCTTGTGTGTATTATAAGTTGTGTCTTAACGAACGAGAAAGAGAGAGAAAGAATGTCGTAGTTATAGGAGCAGCTGACCCTTAGATCGATGCTCGTCAACGTTTCCGGAACCAGCTTTTATGCATTTTCCAACTGTCTTTCCGGATGTTATACGAAAGAAAAATAGAAATGTATGTCAAAGTAACGATTTGTGTGTGTATGTGTGACGACGGAAATCTCGTGCAGTCCCGTGATATGATGATTAGCTTGTTTGGGTAGTGATTTATTGATCGCATATATATATGCCGGTTGAAGTTGTCAAATATTTGGTTCACACAGGTTCTAAGAATTAATCGCACGGTTTATGTATACACGTAAAGTAGACTTGTTGCGAGAAGATAAAGTGCAATATTTGCGTATGATGGTTGTGAAGGTTGGGGTTGAAGGTCTTTTTTATTGCGCGTGAAGAGAAAACCCTTTTATTATGGAATTGATATCGTTGTTATTATACGTTAACGACAGTGTCACGAAGGGATAGAAAGTTCTCGGAAGTATGCTATAAAAACGGTTTATGAAGATTCATGAAGGTTTTTAATGTTCACGTAAAAAAGAAATTGTTAAAAACTGATATACATGGTTCAGTATAAGAGGTTTATTTCAAATTCTGCTTCTAATATATATTATTCTTTGCACGTAAATTCTCGAAATCGACTAAAAATCAGTATCTTACGTAGAAACTTCATAAATTCACCATCAACTTCATATAACCTTTTCAAACGTCTCTACAACCCAAAACCCCATTAAAACCCTCTCACACTGTGCAAAACCAACGACAACAAAAAAAAAAGTCGCTCGCTTTCCTCCCAACCTCCTCTCAAAATCTTTCCACTGCTTTACTTCTCTCTCTCTCATACACACACGCATGTATAATACTCGCACTCGAACCCAACGCGCGCGCGTTCTAGCGTAGTGCTATTTTCGTCAGTAGCAACGCTCCTCACGCGCGCGCGTGCGTGCGCGCAATAGAGTATATACCGTCGGTGGCGTTTTGTTTTTGCCGGCAACAAGCGAGCGAGATATATGGAAAAGCTCCTCTCGTATGCGTACACGTATATACGTAGGAGAGCAAGAGAGAGAGAGAGAGAGAGAGAGAGAAGAAGATGCGTCGTTGGCTCACGTTCAAAAAGAAAAGTGCCAGCAGGCCGAGAGAGCCGCCGCCGCCGCCGTCGGCTACTACTGCTGTGTTGACGTCAGCCTCTGAGCTTGCGAGTCGAGGTTGGAAGCGTGAAAAATCTCGGGAGGTGGGACGAGAGGAGAGGAGAGAGAGATTTTGTTTGTTGGTTCGCGGCCGATGGGGGGTCGCGAATGAGTGAGTAAGAGAGAGAGAGAGAGAGAGAGAGAGAGAGAGAGAGAGAGAGAGAGAGAGAGAGAGAGAGAGAGAGAGAG
>JAYJLV010103416.1:0-11860 GCA_036873485.1 Torymus texanus | reverse complement strand
GAGATAATCCATAAACATCGACTTTTACTCTGGTGAATATATAAGGCCCTCCCGGGGAGGTCGTGCCTAAAAACGATCGTTGTCGGTTAATTTGTACGGAATCCTTAAAAAATCTCAACATATTCCTAAACATGAATAGCACAACGAAATGCAATATCTGTAGCTCACCTCTGAATCCCACCAAGAGGCCATCCTCCGTCGTTCTCTCATCTCCATCAAACTTCCTCCACAAAACAAGAAGCCATATCGAACTCTCTCTCCTATCAATTGCACAAAGACTACTATTCTGATCGTCAATGCTCAACATGTCCCTTGTGGTAAATTGATGCTTCTACGTTTTATCGAGACCGAACGGTCGCGGATTGAACAGGTTAATTTTGAACGAGAGAGTTAAGAATGCATCAGAGCGGCGATGATTGCGTGCGATCGTGCGTCGCAGTTGATTTGCGATTCTCGACCGACGCGACGCGGGTGGCGTTAGTTTGATTGATTCGTTGGTGGGTGGAGAGTGACGGAAGTTCACGACGAGGTTACGGCCGATTTCTGGCAGTTTGGTGTTGCGGCAACGGTGATGGGACAGAGACCGGGCTGATGGCCCGATACGATGGGATTGATGGACGGGTTGGGTTGGGGGATTGTTTTATGTTAAAAAATTCAGTTTCAGGAGTCAGTGAAAATTCAATAACAATCTGTAAAAAGAATTTCCTTATTAGCTTTATTTATATAATTGAGCAATCAAAGAATATGCATAATTGACAAAAATTTATATGATCATACAAAATTTGTCAAATAATGTTAGAAACTAAAATTATGCAGAGATTTTGTATTACAATTTTATAATTTGATATTGCACTATCGATTAAGTTGAACTGATACTCTCAAATGATTCTGAAATTTGAACAACTACTAACGAAAAAGGGTTACTTAACAACTTTATAAATAATTCAGAATGTTCGCCAAATTAAACTCAGCATTCTTGACGTATTCACAGTTATCGGGGAAGCCACTCTGCCCAGGGAATTCGTGGTGAATAACTAAAGAGCTTCGCGAGACGATCAAACTGTTTTGGTGAAATCAACTGTTAAAATTGGATAATGGAGAAGCAAGCAAGCGCGCGCTCGCTCGGCCGTGTGGGGGATAGCATAAAGCAATATATCGCACAGACAAGTTAAATTGCAGGCAAGCCAAAGCACTTATTTGCCAGACAGGCCGGAATATAGGACTAATAAAATCTGGAATTATTTAGAGTAGAATTATTCAGGCACGAGACGTGAAAGATATATAAGAATATTAAACGTTGTGGTTCGGGCTTTGATTGGATTTTAATAATATATGTGTATAGGACGAAAATGAAGTGAACTTTAATGTACGTTTTTTGATTTCGTTCGTGATATGTACATTTTCTGCTACCATATTGTAGTACTACGATTTATTTAGTAGTAATAGTACGATATTTCATTTAGTTTCTTGATAACGATTACAAGATTAATTTGTGCTCCTACTTATTAAACTGCGTTTTAGATTAGGTGTGTTATTAATATTGGTTTATAGAATTGACAAACTGCAGTCGATTGCTTGACTCAATATTTGCTATAAATTTGATTTAAAACGATGTTATTCATTATTAAACTAATAATTAAACTAATAAATGCTACGTAGAAACGCAATTTGAATGGCTGAAAATTACGCCGCATGAATTTCAATAACTGCATATATTCCTTTGACGTGCAATTTGATAATTTAATGATAAATAGTTGACGCCACGCGACGTAAATAAATTGATGTGTGAGCTGTAGTGTAGGCTGCGTCACAATTTATTCAATTAAGCGCACGTATGAATAAAATTAATAATAGAAAATTAATTCAATAGTCTGAAGTAACAAACGACTTGTTTATGATTTGAATAATTACACTAATCAAATCGTATTATTTCGAGGTTAAGAGTAATATTGAAATGAGCTAAAATTTAGTTCTATACTTAATAAACCGTTTGCAAGCATAGAGTCCAATTAAATTAATTTCTTTTTAATTTTCTATACAATTGATCCTTGTGAATGTAATTATTATAATATTTTCAACGTTATCTTATACTTAAAAAAAAAATCGCACCTCGTTATTAAAAAAATAAAGACTGATTGCAACCGAACAAAAATGATTTTAACACCTCTCATTTCATTCATTCCACCTATTACATCATTACTTGAATAAACGCCAAAACACGCAACCCAACAAAACGCCATTTACGCACCTCATTTCCAGCAATTTTTCCAAATGAAGTTATTCCACTCGCTGCTCTTCCTTTCTCCTGATCAGCTTCCAACAACCAACACATCACGTCGAAACTCAGCTGGCGTGCCAACTGTACCTGCGCATTTCCGTGCACATCGGCCTGCCATGCGTGCACACAGCAATGGCTTTAATTCTTTACGATCCGCTCTACGCGCGCGTGATGCGTCCGAAATTAAGCGGCAGGTGCGCCCGCGGAAATTAATGCAAAGCGCGGGTATACTGCATTATTGTACTTCATTACGTACGAATGACTTGCAAACAACGTGTGCGCATGAGCGCTCGAAAATATTCATTCCGCGAGAGGATAAACATATTTGGTAGGAGGGTAGAAGAGGAGATAACGAAGCGACAGAGAGAGAAGGGGGGAAGTGTCGATATCGGTAGGAGCGGGAGAGAGAGGATTTTTGCGGCTTTTATGGTAATTTTTATATATATAACCGCAGTATAATTCGCTGATTGATATTATAGTACGAAAATGGGGACTGATTTAAACGACTCCGTTGCGAGAGATTGCGATTCGATTTGAACGAGAGGTGGCAAGGGGGTGGTTTATTATTATTGTAATTATTAATTGCTAATCGAGTTTGTTTATGTCACGAATTATGCGCGGTTGGGGCGAAATCGCAACGCGCACTGGGGCGTTAGGGCGATTGTGTATTATTATGATGATGATTATGATGGTGCCGAGAATAGTACTAGGGATATTTCTCTCTCTCGCGCTCGCGGTGTAAATTATATTATTACGGTTTCCCGGTTCATTTATGATGCACAATGTGCGATCGGGAGATCAATGTGCTTGTCGAGGCCGCTCTGGAGCTATACTGCGGATGCTGCTTCTGCTGTTGGATACATGTTATAATGATGAAAATTATGCTCATGTAAATTTTGTAATAATGGTAATAGCTCGTTGAGAATTCAATGTGTTTGCTTTTTCGTCGAGGAAATTCCTTTTTAGCGCGTTGCGAAAATTTCGGTCTTCATTAAAATGCTCATTTTCTCAATGTATTATGATGAAAGTATATTGTTGGCACATGACGGTACAATAAGTTTAAATTGATGAATATTCTTTTAATTAATTGTGAAAGGAGGATGCCCGTGAGTATAATGCCCCGGTTATAAATATGCCCCACGAAGGGAACGTACGAAATCATTTCTATCGTTTAAAGCGCAAAAAAACATTTAATTTAAAAAAAAAGTTCACCCCATAGCACTCGGGATAGTGGCTAAAGATGGCATTGATTTTTCCATGAATTTTCAGGAGACTTTTACTAAAGATCCGAGGCTTTGCACATTTTTAAATAGATGAACTAATGCTCAAACAACCAATATCAATAATTTTATTTCCAGAGCAAGCCTTCAGACTCCTTACAGAAATGACTAAACGTTTTTTTCTAATCCAAAAATACATATAGGGTTGTAACTTCAAACCGAAAATCGAAAATCACATTTTATGTTGAGAAAATGGTCTTTGCACGTTTTTTAAATGATCAATCAGCAGCTTACGTATTCACTAAACAGATGTTTATTGAATACATATATTTTCAATACAGAACACTCCCGGAATAGCCGGTCCCGAGTTTAAAACGCTCGGGCATAGCATCATCCCCCAACTGTTTCACTGCGATTTCAATGCCCTTGCACGTTTTCCTCGGATCCAAAAATACAAAGGATTAAAGAAGACAAAAAAATATGCCAATGGTCGGAAAGACTGATTCAGAGCAGCTCTTCCATTTAATCTTATTCTCTTTATATAAAGCAAGCTCATTATACGATGTACATACATTTACGTCTGGCTAGTTACGAGCATTAATACTTAATGCACCTTTAAACCCCAATTTCAGCTCATCAACTAATTAAACCCTTTATAACAATGCAAAAATTAAACTAGACAATCCCTAAAACTATCCAGCGCAGCTAACCAAAACCCTTCTACGTACGTGCCATTACACTACCCTCTGTACCACCATTATAAACCTCCGCTTCGTGTCAATAAACGGAAGGGTTAACAGCCTCCTCTCCTCTCACTCTCGCTCGTCCCCCAAAACTCCAAGGCACTGCCGGAAAATCATCGATCCAACAAGAGCAGCGGGCAACTCTATAACGCGACGAAGATAACGACGCGCCGGAAGTTTCGGACAACGGTGGGCTTAATTGCGCGACTCTAAAATCTGGCCGCCGGCAAAAAGGACACGGCGCTCACAAGCGGCTATGGTTGCGGAATATTCGACGGCACTAATGACGGTTTGTTGCGATGGTACGACACGCGCGCGCGCACGCGGTGAGCATACGTGGGCCGAATCCACAGCGGGCACTTTTGGGGTAAGGTTGTATGTGTGTGTGTGTTGTAGGATGGTGTGACCCTATCTGTTTTATGCGCACGTTTCTACGGTGTTTGGTGGAAGTGTTGAAGAGGGTTTTAAAAGGTAGATGCAGACTTTAGATTTTGAGTAATGAAAAATTTGTGATGGATTAATATATGATGAGGAATTATATAATTCTGTGAGAAAGTTCGAATTGGGAATAATTATTCTGCGTTGACTTTTGAATAAGAACAAAATTTTACTTTTACTCTAAATTATTTTCAATCTATTTCCATAAATTATAGAATGTGAATTCCACTTTTGGCTTATTCATCTATGAACCTGTATTCAGAAATAGATTATCAGTGAAATTAATGGTACCATATCGCTCCTACTATAAACAACATTATCCCACTACAAATACACGAATTCCGTTATTTCCATCAATAATAAAGATTGATATCGTTTATTAAAATTAAAGCGTAAGTCATTGTTAAGCAATCTAATTAGATATTGATTCAGCCATTCACCCTGGGCAATAAAAATAAATTCAACTTGAAGATGCCGGAAAATGGACGAATAAAAACTATTTTACGAGTATTTCAGCATCCTATATAGTCTACACAGTTATCAGAACAATAAAAGAACTGTTACCCCAAAAAAGCATGACCATCAAGCACACTAATCCAAAATTTAGCATTTCATTCCCAGGCTCACTACTAACCATACCATTCATCAGCCAGAAAAACCACTTGCGCACACATACAACTCTGCGAAAAATAAAATATTAATCTATCTTCCGGGTATCTCGCAACTATTCTCCTCCTCCCCATACTTCAAGCACACATACGACCATTCACATTCGGTACAACGACATCGACGAAAACTTTTCCCTACTCCTCGTCCCCTCGCTGTGAGTTCTCCCATTATCGCCGACAAAACCGCGTCCGAGCGATAGTTTCGAACGACTACGCATCCCGAATAAACATTCGGCCTAATCGAGGCTAATCCATCTAGCCCTCCTCCCTCTCACTCTCTCTCTCTCTCGCTCTCGCTCTGTCCACCCACTCGCGTTCGCTCGTTTTCTCCCTCTAGTGGACGCACGCACTCTGTCGTTCAGTTTCCCTCCCCTCGACAGGGTTTATAAGCTCGCGCATCTGGGAGCGCGTTAACTGCAAACGGATCGATAGCACACATTACGATAAATAATTAATGACCGAGCGTGGAGTATGTACGTGTGTTTGTGAGAGAGAGAGATAGAGTTTCATGGTAGATGCCACAACTGCTGTACGGATGTACTTTGAAATTGACTTCCGAGAGAGGTATAAACGTAAGCATTGGAATTTGAATGTAAGGGTTGAATGTAAAAGTTGAAATGAGAAATATATTTTTTGAATTTTGATATGTTTAGAAGCTTCAAAAGACGTACATAACAATGAGTTTTGTAGATAAATAAAATAACAAGTATCTTTCTTTTTCAAGTTCCAAGTGATTCTCTATATGTGTGGAATGATTAGAATTGTCAGATCTCCTCATTTTTTCATGTGGATAAATTTCAAATTCACAAAAATTTCAAAAAATTTTAATTCAGAACGTATAACTTTCAAGAAGAAAAAAATCAATTGATCGAATTCTGATAACGCGTAAAATATTGTTTGAAGAATTTTTAACAAACAAGTAAAAATTAAAAACAAAGATTAAAGAAATTATATAATATACCTTTTTTATCCCTTCTCGCAGTATCCATTTCGGCATTTGCTTATTAGAACGTAAAGTCTTGCGTCGCTCCACTTACCAAGGTACAATTTTAACGATGTATTAGCTATGCATTGTTATACGATTACGAACAGTCGTGTGCTCGCGCGCGCACACCGACACATACACATACACATTACAAAGCGAAAGTGGATCCAAGTACAGGTACCATCGATTCCGTCATTAACGGAGAGGGTAACCCAACCCCTCCCACCAACGCGCAGGGACCTTTCTACAGACTGCGTAGACAGTCGAGCGTTCCAAAGTTCTCCTCGGCTCGCGCATTACTCCTCGTACGCTGTTATGATTATTGAAGAGGTTTAGAACGTAGACTCTGGCTTACTCACCGACACATACCCACATGCATACACACGCCTACATACGCATACAAATGCATAGAATATCGTATACCTCGGGTCTTTCGCCCCCGCGTCAAAGACGTCGGCGCGGCTGGAATTCGATGGTCTTGAATGGTTTATGAATGCCGTCGGATGCGGAGTTATTGAAAGGGGGAGAGAACGAGAGAGAGAGAGAAACGCATGCGTGTGCGCACGCTGAAGAAAAATTAATGGGCTATTTTGCGCCAGCGCACGCGACTCTGGTCTTGACACGCGCGACGTTTTTCCCTTTATATCGCGGTTAATTGGCGCGAGAGTCTGACGGCTGACATTCGATTTTGATAATAATTTCTCCTTTCGTTTTCACGGCTGTGATTATTTAAGGTGGGAGCGAGTATGCTTTGGTGTTGAGAAACGTGTGGTATTGACTCTTAAATGATGATTAATTTTTACTGGTTATAGATACGAGTATATTATACGAAAGAAAGAAATTGTAATCGAAATGTTTTGTTGACTTTAGATTTAATTAGTGAGAGGTATCGAACATTTTTCAGGGAATGAAAACTACTTGTCAAATTGCAATTTAACTGACAAATTTACGTTTCAAATGTATTATTTTAATTTAATTGTAGTGTAGCGAAATATACTCTGATTAGAATTGGCAAACTAATTTAACAGGGGGTAAGTTGAGACAAGTAGTAAAATAAACTGTTCTACCGAATTTCATGGAGACTTAAGTATATTTGCGTAAGTATAAGAATGTGTGAAACTTAAGTCCTTAGTTCCGGAACTAACTAAAATGTAAGCTACTAATTACCATAATTGAATCAAGACATTAAGTAAACGAAATTTCATAACAACACCAACCACGGTACAATCTTGCGACATAACAGAAGTTTATTTATGTGGTGATAATTGATGTTACGATGCTGCACAAAGTTATCTCGTTCGTGTTATAAATGTTTTTGGATTCATATGTAGGTTAATTATACAACTTATACCGAGTTTCAAATAGCAGCAATTTATTTTATAATTTATTAATATTACAAAAGTTAAAATCCCTGTTAGATTTAATTTTATCACCAATCGAAACACTACTACATATAAACTACGAGTACATCTGTGAGTATAATTCAAGAACAAAAATTATTCCAAAGTAACATTCAAATGACATTCTCCTCGGGCATTCAACACTGAACTCAGCCCGGCGCACACCTACGTCAATGCAAATTTTCCCAAACAACGTTTGGCATTCGAGTGGACACCATTGCAGAGGCCCGTCGACACGAATAGCTGCACAAGGGTGGGCGAGGCAAAGAAAGAGAGAAGACGAATGGGTCAAGACGTCCCAGGAAAGGAGAGAGGGGAGGGGACTATGGTTGGCACTCGTACGTGCTTGCGTTATTAAAGTCGTCCGGTCCGAAGGGACTGGAAGGGCATTTAACGAGTTAGACAGAATCAGGAAGAGAGTTTCAGCTAGGAAAGAGTTTTAGTTGATTTATCGCGGCGAGTTGTGTAGATCGAGTTAATGCAACTGAGGGGGTTGAGAGCGGGGAGGAAGAAGTGACTTGGGGGCTCATTGGGAGGGAATCGCTTGTCGACGTGAGCAAGTTCTCCTATACTAGTTATGAGATTTGTCGTATAGGACGGAAAATTTATGGGAGTTTGCGGAGGTGGTGTGGAAAAGACGTTTGAAATATGTACTTTTATAAGACGAGTAGAAAATTATTTTTTTTAAATAGTTATTGGCATTTTGTAGCAGTTCTTGGTGTACGCAAACTTTTGAAGGTTACGTTTACAATTTTCTACCTTAAGTTCTTCTGCAGTTTGTCTTTATTTTTATTCGAATCATTATTAAATAGCAAATGAAATTGCGTTTAGAACTATTGAATTTCATGAAATATTGATCAACAACTTGATACGATCATAAACCGAACGTAAGAAACCATTATTTACAATAAAAGAAAAATCAATTCCGCAAGCGAATACTTTCATCTCTTTCAATTTGCCAAGAGGCACTTTCAGGTCTAGACTATTTTCTCAATTTTGAAGGAATTTCAAACAACACTCCATACTCTCCACTAGCGAAACTTTCGCAAAAATCTTCCTCCTCCAACCTCCCGCTAAAGGCCGACCATAAACAAACTAACGCGCGCGCGATGCAATCTCGCCCACCGCAACTTCACCGCGGGGGTATAGTGGAGTGGGATGAGGGGGGTACGAAGAGATTTACACAATAACAAGGAAGACAAGACGCTCCATCCAAGATAGACGCTCTTCTCCTTGGGCACCCCCTCCGGTTCCGACCAAACTAGCCAAGTCGTCGACGTCGAGGACGACGTCGGTCTTGGCGATCCGGTTTGAATAAGTAGTTACCGGCCTAATAGCGGGCCGCGGTCTCTGACGAGCGCGGAATACGGAATTCCTGGACGAGCTTCCTCCCTATCTCGAACCGCCATAAACACCTCTACTCCTCTCCCTCTCACACCCGCGTCTTCTACGCTGCTGCATACAGTGCACTGCATGCGGCAGCGCAAAGCACAAGCGGAGCCGGGCTTTTACGACTTAATCAAAGCGCGGGGCGCTTGGCTGCAGGAATTTCGGCTAGATAAGACCGAGTGGCATGTTGTGTTGCGGTTTTTTGAAGAGTGAGAGGAGGGGACGAGGAAAGTGCTCGCGGATGTTGTGTGTCCGGGGGATTTTATAATGGCTCTGTTTGGGAGTTCTTGGAGAGGGGGGAGTGGAGAGAAAGGGTTGAGGGAGTAATCTCGGCTTTTTACGCGTCTTGGAGTTGTTGTTTACAGGAAGTTGCGGAGGATACGAGGGGGGGGATGTGGTTGTTGAGGTGGAATTTATTCATGGACTACTTGGGTAGAAGAGAGGGAGATTCTCATGGAAGTTGGAAAGTGAGGAGTATGTGACGTTCATTTAGTGGAATATTAAACAAAGCAGTAGTACAGTTTTAAGATGAGTGCAATAATAGGTGTTGTACTTGTTCAAAGTGCAGGTAGTAAAAGAAAGAGGATGTAAAAGATGCATTTCGCTTGCCGATTCACTGGAGAGTTCTTACTCAGGCAATGTAGTCAAAAATGAAGTTTTCAAAGTTAGCGTTGGAGACGCATATTTTTTCGCCGAAGGAAAAGACTTTATGTTTTATGCAACCGCATTAAACCGTTAAGTTTTCTACGACATTTTCTATATTACGAAAATTCATCGAATAAAATATCTCGCCAGAGTTTTTATTCTATAAATTTTCAACAATTATTTTTCTACCAATTCAATAACACAATAAAATTCACTGCAATTTATCTTCCTAAAAGCACCCTTTCGCCGACTTTTATTTCCCTTGCCATCGCTCTTTCGTGCACCTAAGCTTACAACACCACATTTAGTCTCCCCGTAAACAAATTAATGAACCCATACCGTCAATTTCCATAATTACCCCTTGTCGGAGGCTGTCGTATCCAACGCAATAAAGCCGCTATTTTCCACAATCCCTAACATCCTCCGACCCACTCACTCGCTCCTCGCGTAAAAGACCGCCTATATACCGCGCATCGTCTTCTTCGCCGAGTTTAATGAAATTAAGCCCCGGCGCCAAAAACTATATGCGGCAGCTGCCGAAAAATACGAAGAGCGGCTGCCAAGTTTTTGCGAGCGCGCGAGAATACGACGGGACACGAGATTTCGCCACCGCTGCTCGACTCTTCCACTACCCCTAAGTTCTTATCTGCAAACGGATTCGTCGGCTTAATCTCTTGCTTCCCTCCTTCTCCTGACGCTATAAGTTTGCTCTCTTTCGGTAGTAGTGGCGGAGGAGCGGTTCGCACAAGTTTCGTGCCGCCGTCACAGTCTTTATCTTTTCTTTATGTTCTTTCGGAACAGGCTGTTTTGCGGAATAGGCAGTCGACGGAGGAGGAATTGAATGAGATTGGGGCGATGTGTGCCGCGAGTGGTTACTGAAACTAATGTTGTTTCGTGAATGATTTTGATATCCCTTAAACATATAATTAACATTAATTGTTTTACATTCTAATCCCTAATAAGTATCCATTAACGTTATTTCTGGGATGCAAAAATGTATATAAATGTTATTTCTGGGACACGACGTTAGTTTTGGGACGTCCCAGAAATGTTTTTGGTACATAAGCTTTATTTCTGGGAGTTTTCTAGAGATCCAACTTTGAGAGTTCGGCCACAGGAGGTGTATTATTTCTTTAGTCAAACGTTCGAACTCTGGCTGAAAGAGGTTGAAATCCCAGAAATAACGCATAGTCGTCTTTATATATATATCTCGAAAAATATATATTATTTCAAACAGTAACTGTCTATAAAGCAATCCCTTCGAATTTATCACAGTATTCTAAAACGTAGATGACAAACTATTCACTCTTTCGATATCGAAAATTCTTTGACAGATATTTCATTCGCACGATATTTCTCACCCAACGCGCAAGCGATAACTTCGAGCGATCTCATTGTCGCTCCCAAATTTCCCACAATTACAAGAAAATTTCCTCACGAGCGTCCATTTATCTTTCTCCTAAGTCCACTTCTCCGCGCGCTAGCCTCTCTCCCGGCATCCCTGTTTTTCCTCGGTCCATCATCGTATACCACCCGACCTTTTTTCGTCTGCTGTTTATCTCGGCGCGTTTCTTTACCAGAGACCCACAACTTTCTCTCTCTCTCGCATCTCCTTCTCTACTCTCTGCTTCTCTTTCTATGTCCGTGGCAAAAACCTCGCCCAACGTTTCCCTTTGTCCGACGCCTTTTTCCGCCCGCTCCTTCTGCTTTGTTTTGCCATTGAATAATCAGACGAGCACCGAGCGAGAAAGAAAAGTTGCTACGAGTTTCGCGTTGTTTTGGAAAACAGAAGCGGACGGGGGACAAGGAAGTTTTGGGGAGAGAGAGAGAGCAAGAGGAAGGAAAGAGCTTATGGAGTCGTGGAGTCTGTAATTGACGAGAAAGGCGAATGTTTTAATAAGAAGGACTATACTATGATGAGCGAGAAGAATGAGAGAAGATTTTTCAAGGTTTTTGAAATTCTTGATGTAGAAGTCTTTTGTCGTTGACCTTTAAAAGTTTCGCCAGCGATGTATTCTATTAACCTGCAGGCGGCCGGGGTGATGCCGATCGGCATCACCTCAAGGTCGGCCCACATTGCTAGTCCATTGGGAA